>JACCGJ010016187.1:0-56979 GCA_013407085.1 Atriophallophorus winterbourni | reverse complement strand
TATATGAACTAGTTGCCTCAGTCGCAAAATGATTAAGCGTGATGCAGAGAATATTTATTACATCTTTTGTGTCTACCCAATAGTAGCATATCCATTAAAATATTTACAAATTAGATAATCACGGTCAACAAACGAAGCACGAGTTTTGCTCTTCAGCTTATCAGCAGTGCACGTACTCTGCACTCTGCGATCGTCATTAATTTAGTTCAATAAATTGCAGACTTTCTTATTGTCCTATCTGACCAATCGCGAGCAAGCAGTTTTGAATCTTTCTACAGACAGGCACGACTGAGTAAAGTTTTATGACCGAGCAGTCGTGAAGGAGCCAGCAACATGCGTTGTAGTCGCCTTTCGGAACTTCATGCTGGGATTTCCTATCGTATACATTGTAATCTAGTACCGATGGATTCTATTGGGTATGGATATTTGATACAGGGTGAATAAATATATAATATGGGACCGTGTCTGGAAAACTGACAACACCTCTCAGAAACAACTGTCCTGAACATTCTACAACATGGTCAGGAGTAAGTCTGTGGTAATCCAACACTAGGCAAAACGTGATTTTAAGCACGGTTGACACGCAACATAAAGCAGTGTCAGAAGTGTTACTATAGTTATACTCAATCGAAAGGCAAACCGAGTGATTAAATTGACAACCCTCAGTAGGATGATGGACCCAAAATAGTCTCGGATTTAGAAAAAGCTTGCTGCATTGCTCAAAACCTTCTAGTCTGTTTAGAGGCTTAATTGCTAAATAGATCCACTAAACATGCCAGTCATCATAAGGTTGGATGGCGTTACTCCACTCGAGAAGTTATCTTTCACTGCTCATGCAGTAACTAACCTAAATAAATCTGCTGGCACAGTCGATATTCTCTTCCGAATTATAAAATGTCTGCCGTCAATACTAGCAGAACCTGTAGGTCGACTTTTCCACGCTTCCTTGAAGTATTTATTAGTTCTGAGTACGTGGGAGGTGGCTGATGTGAATTCAATACATAAGTGTAGTAGTTGATCCTCAGGTTGTAAGTACAGACCCGTGAGTCTTGCTAGCATCCTCTGTAAAATCCTGGAGAGACTTAATAGCAATAGGATTTGTCGCCATCTAGTTGATTTTTCGTTACTAAACTCTGCTCAGCATCGATTTCTTAAATTAAAGTCGTGCCTAACAAACCTCTTGTGTTTCCGAAATGAGGTAAAAAAGAAATAGATAAAAGTTAGCATGTTAAAGTTTTTACTTGGACGTTTCGAGGACTTTGATTCTGTGAACCACAGATTGCTAACGACCAAACTTTGTTTTATGGGGATCGGTGGTTCTCTGAGAAACTGGATAATACGTTCCTTGAACAATAGATGCTTTCGCGCTAGGATAGGCAGAATGTATTCTCCTAAAATGAAAGTTGTTATTGGAGTCATACTGGGTTCAGTACTCTAACCGCTACCTTTCCTTTTTATCGATGACTTGGCAGCGTGGCTCAAGTTTACCTGCTAATTTTTTTCGGATGATATGAAGTTTATCAAATAACTGAATGAACAGAATCTTCTTGAGCATATCGACAAGGTCATCAAGTGATCATCAAGTAAGATGGACCAGATGAACTTGGAAAAAGCTGTCTGGAGTCGATAAGAAGCTTCAAGTTTCTGGAGTAGATGGTATACTTGAAATTAATTGCGTGCTGGAAGTTTCCGACTTATTTGTTGAGGTTTACGTGGAATCTAAATAGCTTATAAATGTGTAGCTGCTGCAGAACGCGCTAGGAGCTAGCTTGTTGCTTGTGATCAGTCTTATCCTGCAGGTTAATAATGGTTTCATACCAATGAGAGACATCTCAAGTAATGCGTTCGAGCATGTTCACGTTATTTGAAATACGATATTGCTATGCTTGATTTTGTTCTGCGCCTAGCTAATTGAAATTCAAAATGATTGAAAGTTTAAAGGGTCTAAAAAGCAAATACTTAACAGTAACCGTAGCTTAAAAATATATGAAATCCATATAAACAACAAAGATGTTTCGTCAATACAGAACGTCAGCTAATGCATTGAAGTGCTAGGTTGAATTTGGTCTGCATATACTTGTCAAGTTCAGCCTTGAAAATGTTCTGGCTTGATGCACAAATGATATATGGGGGCAAAGAGGTCCATGAAAACAAACTCGGATAGCAAAATAATCTTATGCAATTTGATCTAGAATGTGTAACTATAAGATCTGCTCCCACGTGCTTCTTGCGATGAAACAGATGTGCAAGTGAGTGATCCACTGTATGCAGAATGTTAAACAGCAGGATCAAATCATCCATGACACGACGGTATGAAAAATCAAATAAGTTCAGAGTTGCAATCCTCTTCTCGTATTGCCTGTTGTATAGTCTGTTCGGCGGTTTTGTATCCTGGTTGTATACGCGTTGCAGCAAATCCATGTCCTTATGTAACCATAGGGACCATGTTTGAACAATTTATTTATTATTGACAGAATATAGGTGTTCATTATCCGTACGATTACCTGATTTTGAAACTAACGAAGATTCTTCTGAGCGGTGCTGAGATTCAACAGAACCTTTTGTATACCACAGAACACTATCTTGCAGATTTCAAGTTACTGCTAATCCACACACCCATGTATTTCTCTTCCGTAATTCAATTCAAAGTAATTCAAAGTTTTAATGGTCCAAAAAGCAAATAATTTACAGTAACCACAGATTAAAAATATAGGGAATGCATAAAAAACTTATGAACGTTGATGATATCCCCGAGAGTATGTGAATTCGAAGAATTTACCGACGTTTAACATCGTAAATTTTTGTTGTTGAATGGAAGGCAGTTTCGTAAGGACGAATTGTGAATGCTTCAAGATCTTTTTGTAGAAGTTGGCAATATTCCTTGGTGCGCAGCTGGTCCAAACGTTAATGTTATCGGCGAACAAAATGATATTGCTGCGTACGATTTCACGTATATGGTCGCGTACAACAGAAGAGTATTGACCTCAAGACTGAGCCTTGTTGCAGTGCTAGCATGCACGCGCATATTCATGAAAAAAGAAGATGGTCTTGTGCAAATTATGCTTTCGTCTCTTTTGGTCATAGCACCACGTGTTGTTATCCCTGGTGATTTTATTCACCACGATATAAACTGGAAGTCACAAACCTCGCATGCCGCAGGCATCGTGGACGACATTCTGGACTGCTTACACTCCTATGCACTTCACCAACACGTGAACGAGCCAACTATAATCTGCGAAAACATTCTCCGACAACTCTCGGCCTAGTTATTTCAACTACTGGAATTGGTATAGAAACTTTGCTCTTCACACCCGGTTAGGAAAGATCAACTATGTAGTGTTGGCCAGCGAGTTAATTTTTTATTTTGGTAAACTGCAAATCACGCCTTCTCGATGCTTTCATAGGATCTACCCTGCTGCCTGACTTTAGGCAGCAGCGCTACTCTGTTGGCATAACATTGACCATTAAGATGAGATATAGAGACAGATCAAGAGCAACGTACTTCAAATTCAGAATGTACTCCATCCTCTAGTACTTGTTCGCAAATAGATTAAACCTCATTATTTTACAGTCTTAGTCTCTCGTAGTATACGTCACCGCGACACGAGGAGGAAGCGTTACAAGCTTGCTTCTCAGCATGGGGCCTAAGCCCGTTACGAGGAATCGCACAATACTGAAGTTTCCGAGATACTACAAAATGGATTTTCGAAACGAGACTCGCCCAATGGGTAAACACTGGTTAGAAACAATACTACAGCTACGAATAAAAAAATGGTCAACAGGAAGAGGAGTAGACACCTCAGGGAGAGACAATGGTTGTGTCTTCATTTTTAACACTGAACAGGCTCGCTTGTTATGTATGCATATTCCGACCTTTCAACTTCTAGATGTTAACTCGAACATCTCTGCGACGTCAACTCATTGTGCACTTATTTAACGTCATATCTTCACCTAGATCGCGTTCGACGTACACAATGTAGAGTCTTTATTGGACAACTTAGCATACAACAAGTCGGCAGGGCCCGATAGCATCCATCCACGAATGATCCGATTGCAAGCTTCAGGATAAACATGCACCGATCATAGAACCTTTAGGAAAATCCCTCAGACAGAGCACCCTTGCTTTAGACCGCCAAACTGCCGTTGTTTTGCTTGTCCATAATAAGGAGCTTATTTAACCCGGTTAGCCTTTTTATTGTAATAGTAAAGGCTATGAAAAGGTTCATCGGCGAAGAAATCCTTGAACACCTAACTAAACATTCTCTACTAATTACCGCACAACACAGATTTACAAAATGTAGGTTATGACTTACTAACATGTGTTTTCTAATCGAAGTGTGTAAGAGGATGGATGATAAAAAAGATTAAAAAATGCACAAAAATTTATTTATATAATGGTTTGTTTTAAATGTAATCCCAAACTTTTCAAAATATGAACTCCGTGGCTAAGTGAAAAGAAACACATTGCCTTGTTCCCAGTCGCATTTTCAATCACCTGGGACCGAAGGACGGCATGCAATACACCTGTCGTATCATAGAATACGACGAGGTTAGCAAATGAATAAAGAAGCAATTTAGACAGCCTCCCATCGACAGAATTTCTGGATGCTCGATTGGTTTATTAGTCATTTTCACGCCAGCGCTTGTTTGCTGATACAGATTTATTTTGCAATTCATTTCATTCATCTACCGTTCAGATTGTGATTATGCAGTTTCATATCTGCCTTTCATTGCTGAATACAATTACAATCTTTCTATTACATAATTGTGTTGATTGTGTTTATAAGATGATTTAACGGATGTTCAGGACGTTCATCATGACGATTTTGCCATCCAGTGTGATCGCAGTGATGTTTTGCTACACCCGCGATGCACAAATGTTTTCAAGTCGGTTTACGATTATCTGACAAAGCAAAAAATTAGATATTTTTTCTGTGTTCATTGTAGACCACAGCATCAAATGGTCATATTGGTCGATAAACGCTGTAGAACAACGCCTAACTACATTGATCATGACGAATCAACGAACTTTGAAACCAGCTGAGGATTCCCTTTAGAAAACTACTTACGAGGAGGTAACAGCCAACGCGTCCACATCATCATTTCCGGACCCGTTTGTTGATATTGCCACCAGACTGCTATGCCTAGTGGCTCTACTGTAAACGGACAACCCACATGCTTGCACAAGTCCTAATGTCGGCCAGGTAGTGCCAAGTGTTCTTTGATCAATAAAATCACAAACTACCATTTCCCAAACGCTCGTGAAGCCACAAGCTAAACAAATGGGAAACTGCCTGCGGTTCCGAACGCCAATCCCCTTTGTATATAAAAATATAAGGAAACGTTTATCTCCATGCTTCCAACACACAGGGAAAATGATTTGCAACAGTGATGAGCTCTATGTATAAACCTCCAACTTGATGTAAAACTTGATGTACGACTTTCCAGGCGCCTTAACTCATTTCACGAGGACGCCACACGTCTACTTCAAATCCCCCTTGACTCCCCTTGCGAAGGTTGTAGAGGCTTACCCGCGGCCCAAATTCTCCGAAATACAAATTTGTCTGTGCATATTTATTTTGAAATTCCTTGGCTCCAGAGGCAGATGAAAAAGAAAGAGAGCTACGGTTGGAAATTAGCGAATAATAAACGCAGCATATTTGTGCATGAACATCAAAGTGATTATTTAGATAAGTACATACTACACGACTGTTCGCATTTCTGTTATATCTAAGAACGCAGCCAAATTCACGGAATTTTGACGACTGCATTGAAACACGTTCCTCGTCCTCCAGCTACAAGGGCAATATTCGTGTATTCTGAAAATTACCTTCGAATCACAAGATATGGTTAATCCTACTTTGCGCTTGTGGTATGATGAAAACATTTGCATATACAGAGGTTCGTTTTCGCTCCGCAGTTGACAAAAACCATCGTCCACACCCATCATTCCAACACAGAACAAATCAGTCTGCTAGGGAACTTTACACGACAGCTTCAAAAAACTTCCCGCTGCCGGTTTCAGTGAGACCGGTGGAATAAATTCACAGCCCTTCTTTACACTGCATACTTTGCAATCACACAGCCTTTCATTATGCTGCTGGTTTCCTGAATAATCTTCTGGAACTCAGTTACCTCTATTTCCTGTGCACGTGGGACCTAATAGCCGTTACTGAGACGTAATTATGAAGCGTAGTTTATGAAGCAGAACGCACACTTTCAAATACGTTATTAATTCGCTGTGAACTTACAACAAGAGGAGGTGGTGTGTTGTTATATCACCACGAATCACATCCCTGTAACCCATTAACAAACCACTCTCGGAGTGAATCTTATATCCTTTGGGGCCCAATTTCATTGAAACTAAACAGTCTTTTCCCGATCGGAGTTGTTTATACATCTCCTAGTAATACTCCACTGCTCGATTCGCCCCTTCTGTCATCACTTCGAAATGCTTAACGTGAAAGACTCGCCCACATACTGATAATGGCAGACTTTATCTTTCCCGCATTTATGGTGAATATGCCCCTCACACATTTGCTACCGCTCTATTAGAAATATTGACAACACATCCATTATACAATCATGTTCACGAAGGTACTGGGCTTCGTGGCACAAATACACCATCCTTTCGGGATTTCATCTAACCTTCCTCAGGGTCAGAGCGATCATGCTGTCTTGACATTCACATTTGACTAAATAATGAACTACATCAACGTACCTTGGCATAAAAACCGCTGGATTCCCGATCTAGGCCTGTTCCACCAACTCGTCGCAGCTAAATAATGTGATTTATAATGTTTGACCATATCGATGTTGCATGGACCACGATATAAACGCAGTGGCATGCACTGATACGCTATGTTAGTCACAAAAACCCCTCGAAAGAACACCGGATAATTCCATCGCACGCGGTGTTACTGGACAGGACGAAATTTAACTGACTGGAAAAGTTATATTCAATTGCGAAATTATGGCACATATCTCAGCCGCCAAGAAAAATGTCGATATTAAATGCGGTGTTCTCGAGCATGCCTCCGAAAATTCTAGACATTCGATTTCTACTTGGTTAATTATTGCCCTGTGATACTGATACTGACACGTGTATACTGAACTGAACTTAATTTTGTACATGTACTGGTAGCCTGCTTGTGTTCATGTTGCTTCCCGTTTGCTGATGATTTCAAGATACTTGGAACCGATAGTACAGATTGGCTTTTATCTGATTTAGAACAAAGTAATCGAGTGGACAAAGACATATGACTTGCCACTAAACTTGGGGAAGAGCTTCGATCTGACGACTGATTTGGCGGCAACACAACTGGAAGTCGGCGAAAAAACTAACAGTATCGCTGCGGCTCGGGAAATGAAGAATCTTGGTATTTTTATAACAGGTGATTTTAAGTAGTTTACTCAATGTGCCGAAGCAGCATTCATGATTCCTCGAGAATTATTTAGAATGCCCTCAGGTTTGTCATTTCGAAAAACTACTAACTTTAGCAACCTTATACAACATAATCGTGCATCCTAACTTGAAATACTGTGTTAAATCCTAGGCACCGTACTTGGAAAAAGATATCGCTTGTCTCGAAAGGGTCCAGCGCGTTGCGACTAGGATGGTTGATGGCCAGACAGGTAAAACTTATGAGGCAAGACTCAAGGAGCTCGATCTGTTCTCACCTAATAGACGGCGACTGCGAAGCGACCTAATAGAAGGCTTGTAAATTCTAAAGGGTCTCACGGGTGATAATATTAGCAAATTCTAAAACTTGTACATAAAACATCTACAAGTTGCAATTCTATGAAACTTCCGATGATTAGACCCAGGTTGATTGCACGTGAGCACGTTTTAGCAACCGCGTGGTCAACTCCTGGAATGAGCTGCTAAATGGTTTATTTAAACTCAACAACTTGTTAAGCATTAAGAGTGAATAAGACCGTTAAATGGCTTACAATATTTCCACAAAATGTCAAACAAAATTTAAAAAGAAACAAACAAAACGTATTGTTCCATTTTCCTTCTCATATATGTCTAGGCCTGGGCAACCTGACAGCATCATATTCAACGTGCACTCTATGACTTTGCTGCACTTTGCCTCGAATAAGCTACTGATGTGGACTCCTATCTTGATTTCCAGATATCCAGAAACAAGAACGTGTAAGCTGTACTTAAAATCGAAGTGTCAAGTGCTCAACCGAATAACGTCGAATGAAATCCTGGTGCGTGATCAGCTTTTAGCCACTTTTAACCCTGCGCAACTTAAACTTGATCTTGAACTTGAACCGTTGAGTGGGACCTTTCCCTTAACCTAGATAAGATTCACTTTCTCTCTATATTGGTATGCAACATGATTGTTTCTACGCCCTCAGCACACACGGAGTTCCGTAGGGTAAAATCTACTAAGGACCTAGGAATTGCAGTCTCCACAAACTTTAAGTGGGCTGACCAATGTGCTGCTGCAGCTCGAACGACCAGGAGGGAACTCTTTTGACTACATTCAGCCCTCACTTGTAGAAAAGCTGAGGTGCTATTGCCCCTCTACAAGGTAATAGTAAGGCCACATTTAGAATACTGTATTTAGGCTTGGAAGCCGTATTACCAGAAGGATATCGTGCAGCTAGAAAAGATACAGAAGCTGGCCACTCGTATGATCGAGGGTATAGCATACACCAATTATGAATATCGTCTATTAGCACTGGGAGGAGGCAACTTATGGGGGATCTTATAGAGACATTCAACGTTGTCAAAGGATTAAGTTGTCTGAAGTTCGATGGCTTCTTCAAGTTCTCGCCTTTCGTTGGTACACGAGGGCACAGTCTTAAGTAAACAGTACCATAGGCTCGAATCCAGAACGCACTTCTTTAGCGTCCGTATAGTGAATGCGTCAAACTCACTTTCCGCAGAACTAATCTTAGCAACTTCAGTAATTACGTTCAAACAGGTGCTCTTTCCGGAGCATTACCCTCAAGACTAAATCCCTCCCTATTTATGATCTAAAACCACAAAAATATTCGGAAAATAATTTCGAACCACAAAAAGTGTTTCTTTTTCATTTTTTCGTATTTGTTGAAATAAACTGCTGTCCATCGTCTTTTCATTCGATTGGACATACAACATGCATTAACTCTCTTACATTCAGTGATGAGAACTCTCCCTCTTCCATTCACAGTTACAGACGCCTGTGTTACTTACGAATCAATCCTGGTAGTAGTGGGTGTTTCCAAGCACACCTCAGAAAGAATCTGGGCACTCATCTCGACTTGGTCGACTATCGCCCTACATTACTTTCCAGATATTCGGAAACAAGAACGCGTGAAAAGTACGAACTGTATACTCGATATCGAAGTGCCGGGTGCTCAAACGCATACCGTCGAAGAAAATCTGGGCACGTGATTGGCTATTAGCCACCTTCAGCCCTGTGAAACTTGAACTTGAACCCGTAAACGGGATCGTCTATGGCGGCAATATAAGCTATCCCTTACTTCTGGTTCTTGGGCCCGCTACAAAACCGCTCGGAATGCCTGTGTTAAATTACAACGTGTGCTCAAACAGCATTTTGAGTTATCTCTAGCTAGGGATGCTAAATCCAACCCGAAAAGGTTTTATAGCTACGCACAGTCAAAAGGAAAAACTAGGGAAAACATAGGGGATTTGAAACTGGAGGACGGAAAAGTTGCCGATACCGACATGTCTAAGGCGACTGCCTTCTCAGGGTTTTTCAGTAGCGTTCAATGACGGGACAATTCTTCAAACGCACCGTCAGGTCTGCTTAACCTGACACCTGGTGTCCATGTATTAGATGAGTTGTCCATTAATGAGGCTGAGGTGTTTGACGCACTTATCCATGTTCGGGTCAACAAATCTAAGGGACCGGACGGCATCTACTCAATTAAGCTTAAAAATCTGGGCAGCCTGACCAGCACCGTCTCGAAAGTAATGGAAAGACTGCTGCGTGATAAAATCTGTCAGCATCTTTGTCGGCATTCTCTGTTGAGTGTAACTCAGCATGGATTTCTTAAGAGTAGATCCTGTCTGACTAACCTCCTTAGCTTTCTCAATACTGCCACTAAAAGGATGGATGAAGGGAAGCCTGTCGAAGCCCTCTACCTAGACTTCAGTAAGGCTTTCGATTCCGTAAATCACCGCCTTCTAGAGATTAAGCTAGCAGCCAAAGGCATACGGGGTAGTCTACTTGCTTGGATAAAGGCCTTCCTTACAGGTAGGACATTCCGAGTGAGAGTAGGATGTACGCTGTCGAATCAAACCGACGTGATCAGTGGTGTACCCCAAGGTTCGGTACTTGGTCCTCTTCTATTCCTGATTTTCATCGATGACTTGTTCTCTGAATTGAAGTGCCCATGCTTCATTTTCGCGGATGATGTGAAATTCATCGGATCAACGGATGAAGATACCTTGATGCACGACCTTGAGCGGGTCATAAACTGGTCATACCAGTGGGATCTCCCACTGAACCTAAATAAGAGCCAACTCTTGTCAACACTGGTTGATAAGATTTCGGTCCAGGTGGCGGGGAATTCCCTCAGTGTTAACGCCACACAGTGTGTAAAGGATTTGGGTGTACTGGTTGGGGCTGACTTCAAATGGGAGGACCAATGTGCCGCTGCGGCTCAGCGTGCACGCAAGCTACTTTTTCGGCTGAAATCAGTGCTATCGAGCAGAAGACCCGATGTATTCCTGCCACTGTACAAGGCATTAGTTCGGCCGCATCTTGAATACTGTGCTCAGGCGTGGTGTCCTCACTACAAAAAGGACATCCTTCGACTTGAAAGCGTACAGCGCCTCGCAACTCGCATGATTGAAGGTCAGCGAGGGAAACCGTACGCTGTGCGCCTAATGTCCCTCGATCTTTTCTCTCTTAAACGCCGTCGTTTAAGAGGTGACTTAATAGAAACCTTTAGGATCTTGAAGGGTTTGAGTGGCGTGCAAATGAACGACTTCTTTACCTTAAGCCCCGAGCTGGGCACCCGGGGCCACTCACTTAAAATTGCTAAGAAACGATGTCGGCTAGACTCCAGGAAACACTTTTTCAGCCTTAGGGTTGTTAACTTCTAGAACATTCTTCCAGAAGAACTTATATCCTGCAGTACCGTGTCTAGTTTTAAGCAGGGTTTGGACCGCAACTGGGGTAAGTTTTTTCCTGAATACTCTCCTTAATTGCTATACAAGCTTAGGTATTTCATCTTTTAGCGTTATCCCGTAAATAAAGTGAGGGCTAGAGTTCTCTGTGTTTTTTATTTTATTATACACAATGCTACTTCAGCTGACCTCTCACCGTGCTGGTGAAGAGAAACTGCTTTTTCTTTTTCCAGCATCGGCTATAACGCGGTGCTTCCTAAGTTCAACCCGGATAATCTCTTGGCTTCGCGATCGGCGAAGATTTCAAATAGACAAAAAGAATAAACGTTTTGGCAGTGGTGGGTGCTTTTCTGCAGCTTCCCACCGAAAGAAATTCTGGACGCTCGATTGGCTTGTTAGCCACATACTGTCCTGTGCAAACTGAACTGAACTGAAATTGAACTTGGCCTATCCGATGCCCAGCACGGATTCTGGAAAGGAAGGTCCTGCCTAACCAATCTTCTAAGCTTTCTGGACGAAGTGACATTACGCCTCGATGAAGGGAGAGTAGTCGAAGTCTGCTATCTTGATTTCCAAAAGGCATTTGACTCGGTGAACCATAGGTACCTTCTGCACAAACTAAGTATGTGTGGCGTCACAGGTGACCTACATCGATGGTTAGACAGCTTCTTAACAAATCGCACTAACTATGTTAGAATTGCAGGGGAGTGCTCGCAGGAATCACTGATTCTCAGTGGAGTGCCTCAAGGCTCGGTGCTTGGTCCATTACTTTTTCTTATTTTTGTAAACGACCTGGCAGCGTGCTTGAGTTCACGCTGCTTCCTGTTTGCTGATGATGTTAAGATCCTAGGAACCGACAGTAGAGATACGCTTATCTCTGATTTAGAAAAAGTAATCGAGTGGACAAAGACCTGGGACTTGCCACTAAACCTGGGGAAGAGCTGTCTTCTGACGACTGATTTAGCGACAACCCAACTAGAAGTTGGAGAAGGAACTATCAGAATAGCGGCTGCTCAGAAAGTGAAGGATCTTGGCATTACTATAACAGGCGATTTTAAATGGGCTACTCAATGTGCCGAAGCTGCAAACAAGGCTCGCAGAGAATTGTTCAGACTTCGCTCAGCGTTATCTTGCCGAAAACCTTCAATCTTCATCCCCTTATACAAAGTAGTCGTGCGGCCTCACTTGGAGTACTGCGTTCAATCCTGGGCACCGTACTTAAAAAAGGATATAGCATGTCTCGAAAGGGTCCAGCGCCTTGCGACTAGGATGGTTGAGGGTCAGGCAGGTAAAACTTATGAGGCTAGACTCAAGGACCTTGGTTTGTTCTCACTAAAGAGACGGCGGCTGCGAGGTGACCTAATAGAAGCCTTCAAGATTCTAAAGGGTCTTACAGGTGATAATATTACTGAAATCCTTAAACTTGCACCTAAAGCAGCTACAAGGGGTAATTCCATGAAACTTCTTAAGAGTAGGCCCAGGTTGCTGGCACGTGAGCACTTTTTCAGCAACCGTGTGGTCAACTTCTGGAACAAGCTCCCAGATTGTATAGTAAGCCTCCCAAATGTGTTGAGCTTTAAAAGGGAATTAGACGTTAAATGGTCTATCATATTTCCGCATATTGTCTAATAAAAAAACTTTATAAAAAAACAAAAAAACGTATTTTTACATTTTTATCATATCTGTCTAGGCCTGGACAACCTGACAGTAAATTAGCCCACATGCAGTCTATGACTGTGTTTCACTTTACCTCAACTAGGCTAGTGATTTCATACACCACACATTGTTCACGCATATTATTGCATTGTTTCCTGAATAGCTGACCTCTCACCGTGCTGGTGAAGAGAAACCCTACCTTACTTTCCAGTTATTCGGAAGCAAGAACGTGTGAAAAGTACGAACTGTATACTCGATATCGAAGTGCCGGGTGCTCAACCGCATACCTTCGAAGGAAATCTGGGCGCGTGATTGGCTTTTAGCCACCTTCAGCCCTGTGCAACTTGAACTTGATAGTGTAGAGGCTTTTTTAAAATCACATTTTGTGTCGATTGATGTAAAGCTTTGCTTCACCATAAGCACAATGATTGCACATACACACAGTGAGAACTCCCGTTTTGGAACACAAAGTTGTATAAAGTAGTGTATGGTTATATGTACATTGCAATAATGATTGTTGCACAGCTCGTTGACTGGATTGTTGTTGACAGGTCCAGTGGTTGACGGTCGAAAAACCCAAATAACGCTGGTGGTCGTTCCTCTACGTGTCGTCTGAAGACGTTTTTACTAACTTTGCTAACTCTCACTTCATGACGTTTTTTGTGGATGATTCCTGTACATTTTCTAATTCCCCACGTCTCTTGCACTATGGACATTGCCACAACTGAACTATCATTTCACCGAGATCTTTCTTATTTTGCGCTAATATCATCGTTTGACTTCATGTCGCACAACACGAAGAAAAGGGTGCCAAAGTCTTACTTCCTGCCTATCGTGAATGAAAATGGTAATGTTGGTTAATGTCGATTTGTTTGTTTTGTCGAACTCTACGCCGCTGCCGTCGGATATCTCTTTTTCTGCTGCCTGTAAGGCAGCTATCGTCATCCAACAAACTGGCTGTGTAACCACCAAAGGAACTATGTGCAATTATCCAGCCAACCGGCTGCGCGTCAACCACAGACTTGTCAACAACAATCCAGTCAACGGCTGTACAACAATCACTATTTCAATGTAAATTTTACCTTACAACCATGTGTTTCGACATACCAACAGCTTGGTTCTAGGCTGAAGATGTTTCATTAAACTACCCCTTGTAGCTGTTTTAGGCTCAAACTTCAGTAATATTATCTCGCGTAAGACCTTTTAGAATTTTGAAGACTTTCATTAGGCTGCCTCGCATCCGCCGTCTCCTTAGTGAGAACATATCGAGGTCCTTGAGTCTCGCCTCATAGTTCTTACCCCTCTTAATGATTCTAGTCGCAAAGCCATGGCCCCTTTAGAGACTATATATTTCTTCAAGTTTGTTCCTTGGATTGAACACAGTGAGGTCGCACGACTATCTTGTACAGAAGAATGAAGATCGAGAGTTTTTCGGCATGACAACGCTTAGCGCAGTCTGAATAATTCTATACGAGTCAAGTGAAGTAAATTTTTAGAGCCAAATGTGCATTATTCTGTGTTTTGACATAGGTTACAATCGTCTCGGCTATTCCGGGAGTTAAATGCACCTTCTTAACCAGGTTTCTTTTTGAACCACATAAAGGTATAAACCATTCATGAGCGATGACAAGAGTTGAGCTTCTAACGGTCTGCAAAGAAGGACTGCATCCACTATCTTGGCTACTACTGGTATAATTGATATTCCGCGATAGTTGTTATATTACTTTCTCCTCTTTATTGGCTGGTATTATTAGGCTTGCGCTACAAGACGCAAACTCACAGTATCTTAGCCCACGTGCAGTCTGACTGCGCGGCACTTTGCCTGTTGTTGTGTGCGACTATCTCCTCCTGGAGGATGAGTCAGCTTCAATGAAGATTCTTGGGAATTTGGGTACAAAGCGGTGTCCCCAACACCACTCGGTGTTTGTTCGAGTCAGCTCCTCTAGCATTTGCACAACCAAGTGTGACCTGCAAGGCAGCAGGGAGTTGCCAGAAAGAGGTGGTGTGCACCAACTAACCGTCTACCAGACTCTGTTCCAGGTTTTTCCTCAGGGTTATCTCTCGAAGCACTTTGCCTGGATCAGGCTTTTGCTGCTTCATGTCATTCATTTATGTCAAAAAACGCAGTTAATCTCTATTCCATCTGAAAAATTCGAGCTATTCTACCACTACCGTCTCGCCTTCTTCCTTAAGAAATACTTGATGGAAATAATCGGGACCTGATGTTTGCAGGAAGGTGCTGTCAAACAGCTGTCTGAAGTATTCGTTTCATTTTACTTAATGCCTTCGAAAGTTCGTTATGTCCTAACCTTGTAGCTCAATGCCAAAAACTAATCATTTGGTAAAGCCTTTGTATGTTATCAATGCCCGACGCTCTTTTTATTTCCGATGCGTGTTCTTTCCAGCAAGCCTTGGCCACACATCAACCTGTCTAAAAAACTTCTTGTCATCTTCACACTCTGAACCACTCGGTAAAGTGCGGTGCTGGTCGAGTAGCATAAGGAACTCAGCAGAGATGCAATAGAGTTATAATTGACAAGAGACCCAAAGTCTTAGTGTTTGTTTAAATTACAGTCAGTGCGATGGTTGGGACATGTTTTAAGACTACATCATCATCGTTTACCATACCGTGCCTTATTCGCAGAACCTAGTAGAAGCCTGGAGAATCGATCGAGTGGCCAGTACATGACGTGGCGCTTTGGGGTGAAGAAACTGTATCGCTAGGCTAAGTGGGGCGTATTCGTTTGCCTGGGTAGTGTCCAAAAGGTCCACTTAATAGTTGGCTGGAAACCTTACGAGATATGGCTGCAAACCGAAGTCATTGTCGCCAGTGTATTTTATTATGTGTCCTAATCTGTTATCCTGTATATTATTATTATATTATATTTGATGATAAAAAATAAAATCGCATGCAGCGAAACTATGAAATCAAGCTGCCTTGTGCCTATTTGCTTTTGCATATTCCGCTTTCCTGTTTTTCACGCGCTTGCTTATCTGCCTTTCCTACTTCATATTGCTTGGCACTTTGTCTGGCTCCAGATTTGTGCTTCATGATGATCACAGTTAATGTGGATTCAGCCCAATCATTCGATTTTTCGAAAAAGCGAACGTTATTATCCCAGAGTCTGACTTTGATTAATGGCATTGGTGAATCCTCGGTCCCGAAAAGTAACAGTGAATAACAACAAGTATGGCGGGTATGCGGATCATTGTGCTTGATACCACTGATCTGCTTACATCGAACTAGTGTAGATTTCCTTTAGGGTATCCTAACCCGAGCCTTTGGTGCATTGCTGTTACCCATAAGGCTGTGGTGCGAGCATACAGCATACAATGTCGTTGAATAGAACATGGGACGTGACTTTCGATGCGGCGAGTCATATCCACTACGTCATGATGTCATCTGATTTTTGCGGCTTTATATAGGGCGTGTCTGGTCAGCCGAGCCCATCCAGCTGAAATCACGTGGAAGTTTTAAGATCGGTCGACCAAAAATATTGGAAGATAGGGACGATAACCTAGTATCATTCGAGCAGAAACGCACCAACGAAAAAAAGAAAGAACTGAACAAAGCTTCATTCGAAACTATTTGAGATTTCATTTTAAGATTAGTATTGAAAGAATAAGAAAAAATGCTTTAAAATTTAGCCATATTGGCAGACAATATGCATATCTTATCAACCGGGAAAATTTGACCCTATTTATTTAGCGAGAAGTCTGTATTCCACGTATTGTAGGAGACTAGAGCCTATTCGATGTGTTGAATACCTGGATTCCTATTTGATGCACAACTTGAAGACCAGCTGGAACGCCGATTCTGTCTACCGTGCTAAATTGATTTGCCACCGGTAGTGAGCGGCATGCAAAACACGCTAGAGTTTCATTGCCATTTTCTCATCTGTCTAAATCTGTGTAAGCTGACAGTATCTCGGCCCATGCAGTCTATGACTGCGGCATTTGCCTGGATCGAGGCTTGTGCGTTCTTACACATGCAACCATGGTTCTATTTGCGTATATTTTTGCACGATGTGCAATCTTGCATACATTAGTATCGCGCAGTAAACAACTTGCTAAATTGATTTGCCACCGGTACTGAGCTGCATACGAAACACGCAGGAACCTCAATACAATTATTTTTTATATTAGTATGTCCGGCACTTTCCCTTGATCCGGGCTTGTTATTTCATTCATACATACTGTTGACATGTATATACTGTCGAGTGTTTAATCGTACTTTTATTTTTAGTTCTGAATTTCTTCGGCCCACCCATGGCGACTGTGTAACAATCATTCACCCCAATGACTGGTCTCACGTGTATTTCGAATTTTGTATCCAGTCCAACTACAGTTAATCCACTGGAAAATCCGGTTTACTGTTCTTGTCAGGTGGGATATAATACATACAGGTCTATGCTTAACACAGATGCTTATTTATTATCGACTTACAAAACTGTTCTGGCAACGTTTTTATTTGTGTTTTGATCGGTATGTACCGTCTTATTGCGTATCTGGTCTTGTCCATGTCGATAAATTATAGACCTTGGATAATTCATTTGCATTTTTATTCTTATTTTTGAAACAAAACAGTTTGACAACTGGCATTTAAATTTTCTATCCTTCTCGCTGATACATTAAATCCCACATACCTTGTGACGGTGGCCAAACCGTCACATGGCATAGGCAGTTAAAAACCCTTACTAGTAATCGTTCCAAAGTAGGCGCAGCGCGTCTTCCAGGCTGGTGTCCCCGCGATCAGATATCGCAGTATGTATGTATGAAAGCACAGCCTGATCCAGGCAAAGTGCCGCACAGTCAGAGACTGCACGTGGGCTAAGATACTGTCAGGTTGCCCAGGCCTACACAGATATGAGGGGGAAATAGAAATCGCAGTGGTTAGTTACGCTTCAGGATATGTCCCGAAACCGTGTTCAATGGCGGTCTTGCACTAAGCATCTTCTTGGAGTGTTTGCTTAACCTTGTATGTTGTCAAGCGGAGTGACGAGAAAAGCTTATTATGATGCATGACAGTGAAAGCCGCAAGGAAGCTGCCGTGCTGATGTCGCTCTACTCGTTCACGAAACTTGTTTGAATGTATGTTCCATTCGAGGTGTAGGCACCTCTTCCCAGTTTGTATGTGCTTACTCTTCTATAGAAGCCGTAGCATTTAAGTCCCACCCTTCCCCATCTTTTAGGATTTTACTTTTTCATGGTTGTATGGCAGTTAAGCATTCGTTACGTGCTACCGATGTAATGCTGTCTTTGATGATGATGATGATGTAACAGTAATTACTAACAGCGTTTTAAGTGATTGTCTTCAAACGGCGTTTTATCGTAAAACAAATCGTGTGAGGCTTTTTCATAGTAAACTCGTTTTCAATAATCATGGTTTGCAGCTTCAAAGAGTGTGTTTATTTGTAGTATTGACAATTGAATAAAAGACTAGCAGTACATTGGCCATTCGTTTGACAAGAGGAATTGAATGCCGTTGTACTTGAAGCACTGGCTCCGCTTACTTACCCATTTATGAATCTTTATCACTTTCTTCTTCCATAGTAGTTTTATTAATATTTTTGTTAATTTCAAGCTCCTATTTGCATTAAGGGCCGATTCAGCGACAATTAAATATTTATTAAACGCTTGACGCTATCCTGTGTACTGTAGGTTGCCTTTCATTGAAGTGTATAGTTTACGTGAATGTAAATCTGCGTATGTATAACAATTGAGGTTAAAACCTTCATGCTGACTCTTTTAATATAAACTCTTGCCAAGAGATGCAAACTTGGTCCTCGTGAAGTTTAGAAACGAGGGATAGGTGTAGTATCAAACTCACGTCGTGAGTAGTTAATACTAATTCTACTAAATCTAGGCGTTTCGCGGATGCTCAATTTTGCAATACTTCTTTAATGCGCTGGTAACACCATGTTGTATTCATTTGCCACGGATGCTGGACTGCATGCGGAAGCATGCACTTACTTACTTTACTTTTGTGCGAATATCTAATTTTGGAAGATGAATCTGCTGTGTAGATGTCACGGATTGCAGCCGGTCACGCTTGACGGTCAAATGCGA
The DNA here is from genome assembly GCA_013407085.1 of Atriophallophorus winterbourni. NCBI lineage: Eukaryota > Metazoa > Platyhelminthes > Trematoda > Plagiorchiida > Microphallidae > Atriophallophorus > Atriophallophorus winterbourni. Next base: position 38,156 of record JACCGJ010016187.1, on the reverse strand, counting down.
GATCCGCGCAGATTCTAAGCCAGGTACGATCCCACGCGCACCAACCATATACCGATCGTAGACCCAGCAGCTTCACATCCGACCTCACGGTAGCGAGCCAAGTCTTCACTTGTTCCCCTCGACGACAACGCCACTCCGCGCAAGATGTCGAGGATAGGATCACCCAGGCTAGCTCGGCGTCCGACCGTCTCAAGATGTGGCCAAACCATCTCAATCGGTGCTGTCGCAACATTGAATTCAGGCGAGGGATATCAAAGCAACGGTTGCGAACCTCGTCATTCAGTACTCGCTCATCCCATCGAACATTGAGGATGTGTCAGACACATTAATGTTCGAGAACCTCTAGTTTCCACTCATCCTCCACCAGAACTGGCCACGTCTCGCATTCATAGGTCAGAACTGGGCGAATCAGCGCTCTGTAATCACGCCCTTTTGTATGTTGGCTAATTTCTCTATGGCTAAAAAGCACCCAACGCAGTCGCGGAAAGGCCGCTCGCACAGCTCTTATACAGGTCGGTATCTCATCCTAAGTTTGGCTTGAAGGTAGCACAGACGAGCCAAGGTAACGGAAAGTGTACACCACCTCCAAGTTTTCTCCATCAATCTTCAGAGGTATGGTATATGGTATGAGAGCACAAGCCTGATCCGGGCAAAGTGCCGCACAGTCAGAGACAATGCTGACAATGTACGAAGAGCCATATTCTGTCTCAGAATAATGTGATTGGTTTGGTTTCCAATGGAAATCTTACAGACAGCAAGTAACATTACTGGTTTAGCAGAAATTCTAAATCGCCATTAACTTAATTGTTACTTCCGTATTTTGGCCACATTATACTACCATGCGGAGTTTGTAGATTGTACCAGAATGTGCTCAGGATGTATAGTCTTGGCCGAGTTTCATCGTGAGAAACCACATCGTTATAAGCTGTCCTTATTTCGTGACTTTCAGGCAAACACTCATGCATAGCTTTAGAATCCTAGTTGTTCCATCCATGATGTATCTTTCGATCGCAGTTTTTTCAGTTCAAACACAGTGCGTCTCCAAGCACTCCAAGCGTATAATTTATAACATCGGTCCAAAGTATGCATGTCTAATATATTTATCTTTAAGTCGTTCTGTGGGTTAACCGCAATCGTTGCGATGGCCATAGGGTCCGCTGTTTGTTGAATGATACCTTATATAATTTTTTGTTTCCATTGAATCACTTGTATTCCCACTTGTATTTTCTTTCGCATATCTGCCGAGGCCTGAGCCCACGTGCAGTCTGTGACAGTGCAGCACTTTGCTTGGATCAGGCTTGGGCTTTCATACATACTGCGTTGAATCACGTTTATCGGACGCATAATGGAATAGTCCTGTTCTATATTGAAACTGCCCAGTTTAAGATTCGCGCACTCCTGTGACTTGTTTTACGCTTAGTCACTGGAATACATTTGGAGCAAATCTATGGGATATTTCTCGTAATACTTTGTGTAGCTTGTCCATTTTCCACAAGTATTTGTTGGCTCATTTACTTCTGTTTTTTCATCTCCATGCTATAAGAACTTTACAAAATCACATACATTGCGAGCTTGCCTAGTTTGTGGTACCGTATCTGGCTTAATTTATGCTTGCCTTTCTTTTTCATACACATTTCACATTCTGATATTTATTAATTATTAATTAATTAGCTTATTCTCATTCAATTTTTTCAACTAATCATTGTTCGATTCACTGCTGGCGTATTATTTTGCACTGCTAGTCTGTTTTGCTAATACTGGTACCTCTCTCAAATTATATCGATTCAGAGTTACTTCATCGGGAAGCTGGTCCAGTTGATTTCAATTTTCATGAATTTATTTATGTGTAAAATCACAGCTCTGTGGCTATGTCGTGACACACGTTCAACTATACGCGAATCGCTTTATTGTCAGGTTATCTGGGTCTAGACAGATTCAAGAATCAGTTCATGACTATGATGCTATAGCTTGTTTTCGCTTCGGTCACGTTACTCTCAACGAATCATTTGTAGGTTTGCTTCCTCCTTATAGTACTCGAATTAACCAATATGGATTCAACCGCCGATCTATAGTTTCGTTGCCACCGTTGGCTTTCGTTCCAACTAGGACCATGGAATTTCGTTGCCACTTCGAAATTTCGCATTAATTTGTATCATTCCAGGATATTACACTTTTATTTGCCTTAAAATGGTATTTCGGGAATCTCATTCATCGTATTTTAAATGTTTCCGCTCGTTTTTACATTTCAGTCGGAATACTGCGACTGCGGATCTGTCCTGGGTATCACAGAAGCTGCCGCACTCAAAGTTTATGCTCATTTGGGTTTCCCGGAAGGTCGTGAGCGTCTACTAGCAAACGGATTTCGCGAGTCCGCTTTGCACATTTGGGGTACTCATCACTTGAGCACGGACGATCTCTTGTCCTGGTTGGCTGATTACAATCCGACGCGAATCGAATGGATCAATGATGCCTCTTGTAAATCCTTTCGCCATTTGTTTCACACATTGTTTCGTGGCATTGTTCCGATCTCCACAAACAAAGATTGTGCTTCGAAGCCACTGGTGTATAAGGCTGACACGACCTACCTGTTTACTCTCTCATGTCCACACGTGCGAGTATGCTAACACCTTGGACTTGAACGAAAAATTCATATTTCCATGCTTTTTCAACCACATTCAAATGTGTGTGTACATGTGATTGTGCAAGTTAGTCGTGCCACTCGTATCGAATACTAGCTTCAACGTTCAATCTTGGTTTACCATTTCTCTACGGGTTCAAGACATGATTGTGTTTATCATACTATTTCTATTTGGCATGAAAGCACAAGCCTGATCCAGGCAAAGTGCCGCACAGTCACAGACTGCACGTGGGCCAGGTTGCCCAGGTTGCCAGGTTGCCCAGGCGTAGACAAATCTAAAAAGATATAGAAATGGTCGTGAGACTCCAGCGTGTTTCAACATACAGCTCACCGATCAATTTAGCACGGTGTTAGCCGCACAGCACAGAAATGCTGCAGGATTGCACATCCGTGAAAATAGCATGCAACCGATCGTGGAGCGTGTGATGGCGAAGCATTCAAATATGAATATCAGATTGTATTGTTTGTGTGAACACCGGTAATGAGATGCAACAGACAAGTCATTCCAATCCTATTTTTTATCAGTGCTCGTTTTCATTCATTTATACTTTGTGCCTAAACTAAAGCGAATCCACTCCCCAACCAAATTCTTACAAGCTACGCGATCTTTCGCTCGTTGCACCCGTACGCTTCGATTGGATGCTTTGATACAAGCGCACAGATCGTTTCCTTTTGACAGCATACGGTTCACTGTTTAAAAAATATTTCCTAATAGTCCCGATGGTTTCTGTTTATTTTAGTTGCCCCTTGATCTTCACTTTATCCCATTTTATGGACATGAATAGTTTCACTTCTTGGTAATTCTCGTTTGTTTTCCGACTAGATCGATCAACATTGTAAACGTTTGTGCATCTAACGGCTTGTGTTTCAGGGTTGGTCCATGCCTCACATTTTAGCCGCGTGTTGTTTCAGAGAATTCATATTGTAGTTACAGGGGCACATCCTAGACCGAATTCGCAGTTTACAGTACCGGTATTTTTCATATCATCCCTAATTTATTAAATTTTTTTGCATTCATCATCACTCAAAGTGCGAATGTTTAGTGTGAGGAAATTCACTTAATGTGTCACGTGCTTAATTTACGTTTGTTCGACTGTCTTTGCTTTTAGTAGTTGACTTAATGCCCCCTTTGTCTTACGCAAACATTTCCGGACACAACAGGGGAGTATCAAAGCATTATCACGAATTATCGTGGAATCAGGTCGCGAGGAGGATACAAAGCCATCAGGTATCCCATATAGCTCCGGGAGATTGGATTCCGATAATTACTTTCCATGAGTCTGCTTTCAAATTTCTGTTTATCGGAAGAAAACTGATCATTCAGTATCCTTCGGCTTTGGGTAGAATACGTCGAACGTGTCTTATTCGTTCGAATTATTAAAACCGGCCAGTGGCCCCGCTATCACTTAATGATTATTAATGTTACCAACCTGACAGTATCTTAGTCCACGTGCAGTCTCTGACTGTGCGGCACTTTGCCTGGATCAGGCTTGTGCTTTCACACCATACCATAATGTTACCGACAGCGCAAATGTTTTCTATTTTCCGTGCTAGCTGATCCCGATTTATTCTGTTGGTGATATATGGCTAACACCTTGGTAAGTCATTTTCGTAAGTACTTACTACACATGTTAGTCTTTTTAAACACGTATGCGAAAACGCACTAGCTACTTACTTCTGACTAATAGGCCACGGTCATACCGCTTATATATGCATGATCACACAAGCCTGGCGCCAGATAATGTTTTTTCATAGGCTGCAGGTGGGCTAAAATGCTGTCAGGTTGCCCGGGTCTATTGTTTGATTCATGTCTTATCAGGACTTGTGGCCAATGGGGCTGTCGCTTATCTTTAATTACTTCAGCGCCAAGCTGTATATGTGATTAAGCACATTTCTAGAAGGAAGGATTCGAACCTGAACTGCTCGAACGCGCTGCACTTTCTTGAACCATATAGTATCCTATTTTTATTATCAAATTACATCTGTTTTAGGCAATGTCATTTTTGCTGACGCTAACACAGTCCTTCGTATAATCGTCGACTTCGCGGAACCTTTTGACCGTCGCGTTGCATTAGCTGCTGCGGCTGCCCTGGCGACATTACTTGAAGCTAAAGACAACGCCGTTGGTCTTTCGGATGATCAGCTGGAGACAATGAACATCTCTGAACCTGATGGGACCTTGCACGTGTCGACCGAGACGTTGGATTCTATTGAAGATTTTTCGCAATATCTCCCACCAACTGGACGTTGGTATAAAGCGTTATCTGTACCAACAAAAGCGGTTTCTCTGTTTCTCCGTTTTGCGCATACATGTAAGCTTTTTTCTATTATTTTTCGTTTAAGCATCACCGGCATTTGCTGGTACTAGCTCGTTTGAGATGGTTGGGACAAGTTATAAGAATGTCTCATAAGCGCTTACCATACCGCTAGGCTAAACAACCCATATATACAGTCCATGATACGGCAGGCTGGGATGAATAAGCTTGCCGTGGAGCTTGGCTCAGTGGGACATGTTCATTCGCTTGCATGGGATCCTCCGAATCGTGCACGGATGTGCAATCTTGCGATGCTTCTCTGTCGTACAGCTAAACCCAAGCTAGATTGATTGGCCAACGGTACTGTGCTTCATGCGGAAATACGCTAGGGTATCACTGTCACCTAATTTCATTCTGATATCTATCTAGGTCTGAGCAATCTGACAGTATCTTAGCCCACTTGCAGTCTATGACTGTGGCACTTTGCGTATATTAAGCTTGTGATTTCATACATACATACATAGTTGGTTAGGAATCTTGGACGATATGGCTGCAGTAATTATGCGGGTCGCCGCAATATCAGCCTGTTGGACAACCGATGTCTCGCAGCATTTTAGGAGTTAGCTGTGACAATCGCATACGAGACGATGCTATCAGTGATGAGCTCTTCGGTAGTAATGTTGGTATAGAGAAGCAGATCAACCTGTATAGGTTACGCTGGTTGTGTCACGTTTTACGGATGCCGGATCACTGACTCCCTAAACGGATTTGCGACGCCACATCCCGATTGTCGTAAATCTCGTGGTGACCAAACCATCACGTGGCATAGGCAACTAACACCCTTACTAGTAACCTTTCCGAAGTCGACACAGCACGTCTACCAGGCTGGGGTCCCTGTGATCAGATATCACAATGGTTAGTTATGCTTCGGGATATGTTACGAGATCGTGCTCAGTGGTGGTCTTGCACTAAGCATCTTCTTGGAGTGTTTGCTTAACCTTGTATGTTATCAAGCGGAGTTACGAGAAAAGCTTGTTACGATGTATGGTAGTGAAAGCCGCAAGGAAGCTGCCATGCTGATGTAGCTCTACTCGTTAATGAAACTTGTTTGAATGCATGTTCCATTTGTGAAGTAGGCATGAAATGTTGTAACATGAAATATTGACTAAGATATTGTGATCCAACACTTGAACGCCCAGTTTCATTGCACCTCTTTTTAACATTGTTTTCCTGTGGTTGCGTTGTTTCACCTATCAAATTCATCTCGTCATCTTCCCACAGCCGACGTAAAACAACCTGGATCTGAACGTCGTAGCCTCTATTACCGTCGTTATGGTAATCCTAATTATGGTGGCGTGACTGGAATTCTGAGTCGTTCCTACAAGCGAAGGCTCCGTCTGGGTCGTCCAAACACTGATGACGACACCGATGGTAACCACAATCTTCGAGTGTTTCCTGCTGAATTCGCAGAATTCATCGCAGATGCCTACGAGGATCCGGATGCAATCGGTAGTCCTCCTCCTGTGGCCACTTCTTTGAGCAACAACAATAATACGAGTACTGCCGCGCCGGCTCGGGAACTCATTGTATACGATAACTTGTATCATACTGTTAAACCATCGAAGAACACCACAACTCGCGCGCTACGTGTTGGTGGTCGTCGGGATGCTACTGGTAATCTTTTTATTCACTTTAATAACAATTTGCTGTATTGATAATGACTTTTTGTGCTAAGTACATTGTGCATAATCATCTTCGTTTATCTAACCCATTGACGCGTAACATGCCCGTAAACTCATTTACACGTACACTCATAAAAATGCAGACTCCCTGGTCTTTCAGACTGTCCGATTTTGATGACTAGTGACTGTACTCACATTTCACAAAATCTGAGATGATATCGCTGAGTGTATCTTCATACAGGTTTCGAGTTGTATTCATGTGCATGTCGCTCTACTTCAGTACTGAGCTGCATGCGGAACTACGCTCTAGTCTCACTGCCATTTTTCCTTTTGTCTGTCTTGGCCTGGGAAAATTGACAGTATCTAAGCCCATGTGCAGTTTCCGACTGTGCGGCATCTTGTCTGTATCAGTCTTACGATTTCATACATACGTACATACTACACAGGTAGCATGCTAAATTCATTTGCTAAAGGTACTGAACTGCATGCGGAAATACGCTACACTCTCATTGCTGTACAGCTAATACCGTGCTAAAATATTTGTCACCGGTAGTGAGCTGCATGCGAGTACACGTTGGAGTCTCACTGCGATTGCCATTTTCCTTAACAATATCTGTCTAGGCCTGGGCAACCTGACAGTATCTTAGCCCACGTGTAGTCCTCGACTGTGCGGCACTTTGTCTGAATCAGGCTTGTGATTTCATAGCAAAACACTTGTGTTGCAATGTGGTCCAGCTTGCTAAACATGCGAAACCTCAAAGACAGTAAATGAACCATTTTGATCAAGACGTATAGGTTGTTGAAATGGTACTTGCCCACGTCGCGTTGATTCATTACGATGCTTGTCCTCAAGGTACGATTTCCGATCGGTACATAAGTAGCATTTTGCAGCTGATTCTAGCTAATAATCAATTAGCTGAATTGCCAGATTCGGGAACGTTTTCCTCTGGCACACGTGCTACCGGTTTACTTGTTTTATTACTGAGCCAATTAATTTTCGGTACACATTGTTGGATCGATGGATGCTATTATTGCAAAACGATCTTTGGTGATGATGATATTTGTAAACAAAATGGTCATTGCATTTAATCTTATTGTCTCCATAGTCAGAAATCTGTTGTGGATTACAAATACAAGGGGTGTGAGCAAAACTACTTTGGTTGTTAAATAGTCTTTTGTGCTAATTCATCGTTATCGTTCGTTTCGCGACTCAAGTCGAAGAACTCAGATACCCAGGGATTTTCGTTCGTCTTCTATGGAAGTATAAGTCTAACCGCAGGTAAAGTACCACACGCTCATAGACTGCTGTCTTGGCATAAACAGAGATAAAAAAATTGAAAATAGAAATAGCCATGAGACTCCAGTGTGTTTTCGCTCATTACCCAGGGCCAATCAATTTAGCACGGTGTTCTATTGTCCTTAAGTCATTTCAATCTCTCTCCTACTCATTTAATGACTCGATTTCGATTTATTTACGAAGGATTTCCTCTCCCGACGTCTCGCCGACAGCCCCAAAAATGGCCCCGCAAAAATTCCGGGCCTCCTCCGGACCGTTGGCTTATGGCCTGTGATGACGATGACGTGTTCAGCCCCCCGCTTTTAGAAAATATCAACGTGATCGATCTGCGCGAGCCATGGTCCACATTGCCTCCGTCCGAGCCGTACATCTTCCGTGGTGCTGGTGAGCGTAGAGTGTTGCAACGTTGCTCGGACGGAACAACCACTGTTACCCTGATGCCGGATCCGGAACCCCGTGTTTTGCCTTCGATGTCTATGGTTGCAGATCGAGAAGAATGTGTCACAAAAAAGCGGTAATGTTTCTCTTCGAGTTTTAACAAGTTTTTGTACACAGTCTGCATATCCTGCCGTCTCACACCTATTCCTCAAGGCCTCATTATCCTGGTGTATGTGATGAATCTGTATGGTTTTCCTTGTCCCCCTACTCCGCAGTCAGTTCACAAATCTCTGAATGTTTGGCCATTGTTGATGTTGCCTTGCAGTCTGTCAATCCCCAAGGTGTGGTATGAGAGCACAAGGCTGATCCAGGCAAAGTGCCGCGCAGTCAGAGACTGCACGTGGGCGAAGATACTATCAGGTTGCCCAGGCTTAGACAGATATGAGGAGGAAAAAAGTACAGGAAATGGTAGTGAGACTCGAGCCTGTTTCAGCATGCAGCTCACTACCTGTGGCCAATCAATTTAGCACGGTGTTAGCCGCACAGTGCAAAGTACTGCACCATTGCACATCCGTGCAAGGAATGATAATATCCTTATTTCATTGGGAAATCTTATTTACTACTATTCACTAAACTGGTTTCCGAACTGACCATTGAATATTCATAACTGATCGTGCTTTACGTTTGCGACCACTCATTAGTACCACGTCCTTTGAAAGACTTACAAAGTTAATCACGACGGTATGGTATGAATATGGTATGAAAGCACAAGCCTGATCCAGGCAAAGCGCCGCACAGTCAGAGACTGGGCTAAGATACTGTCAGGTTGCCAAGGCCTAGACAGATATGAGGGGGGGAATAGAAATGGTAGTGAGACTACAGTGTGTTTCAGCATGCAGCTCACTACCGTTGGCCAATCAATTTAGCACGATGTTAGCCGCACAGCATAGAAATGCTGCACGATTGCATATCCGTGTATATCACGACGATACACAATGTAAGCACTGAACTCGAGTTTCGCTCTTATTTCAGCTCATCAGCAGTGCATATCCACCACTTCGGGTGGGATTCGAACCCCCGACCATCACCATTGTAGTCCCACGCCTTAACGATCTGGGCTACCTTCCACCGTTTGACCGATCGCAATTAAGCATTTATGAAGTGTTCTCCAGACTGGCACATTTGAGTAGCTTTGTTTGCCCGACCAGTCCAGAAGGAGCCAGAAACATCTGTTGTGTTCGCCCAACCGAACAGACCTCCGTGCCAGGTATTCCCATCGGATACAGTGTAAGCTAGTACCGATTAGATCTGATGGGCATTGTTGTTTAAGCGTTATTTGGAGAATATGTTGTTTATATTTGTGACTACTCTTTCGTGCCAAGACCATCGAACTATTCACAAAGTTGATCACGACGGTGCATAACGGAAGCACTGGACTCGAGTTTCGCTCTTATTTGAGCTCATCAGCATATCCTTCGCTTCGAGTGGGGTTCGAACCAACGACCATTATTATTGTAGTCCCACGCCTTAAAGTCTGGGTTACCGTCATTCGTTTGACCGATCGCAATCAGCGATTCACGAATCTTTATTCAGGCTGGCACATATGAGTAGCGTTGTTGGTCCGAATAGTTGTGACAGAGGCAGCAACTTCTGTTGTGGTCACCCAACCGACAAATCTCTGGATACTGTGCAAACTAACACCTGCTAAATTTGATGGGTATTGTTGTTTTCGCGTGTTGTAAGTAGTTCGGGTGTTAGAGTCCTACCCGAGTCAGTGGATGTGCTCTGCTGATCAGCTCAGATAACAGCGAACCTCAAGTCCAATGCTTTCTTTGTGCATATTTCGAAGGATTTGTTACTAACGGGTCATCACAAACATACCTAAAACTGCTTAGGGCTTTAGCGTATTTTAGTCCACACGCGCTGCACTACCTGGCTACAAGCTTGTTGTCACCTGCCTAACCACTTTGTTGCTTAACTTGGCTGGGCGTTCTCTCCAACATTCTTTTTATCGCTGTTTTCCATGTGCCGTAATCTTGCCTGAATGGTACACGTGGGTCGTGTTCTACTGCGGTGTACACACAAACTGCGATACATACACCAAGTCTGTATATTTCGTCAAGGGAACTGATTTGTACCCTAAAATGCTAAATGATCGTTCTGAAGTTCTTCAATCATATCAACTTTGGCTGCCTAGATGTGCACGAATGTGCAACCATGCAGCATTTCTGTGCTGTGCGGCTAACATCGTGCTAAATTGATTGGCCAACGGTAATGAGCTGCATACTGAAACACGCTGGAGTCTCACTACCATTTCTATTTCCCCCCTCATATCTGTCTAGGCCTGGGCAACCTGACAGTATCTTAGCCCACGTGCAGTCTCTGGCTGTGCGGCACTTTGCCTGGTCCAGGCTTGTGCTTTCATGCATCATGCATGCATGCCTAGATGTTTGCCCTCACACAATGCCTTGTAATTGTACGTAATCCCAGTACCTCTCAGAAGTTGTGCTTTGCATCAATTCAAAAATGATGAAGCACCAGGTTTGGATAACATTCTTATCGGGCCTATTACACTTTACCCGACAACTTTCTTTCACTGCCTCAATTTTTGTGCACTGTCTCCTAGACGGAAGCTTTCAGTTCGAACTGGCACGTGTAAATTATATTGATCCTACTTTAATGTTGAAATTATTATTGATACTTTTATTGTCCTCACTTCCATCCAGTTGTTTGTTACGTTGTTATTAAACCAGTTTTTTTCTGAACACGGAACACATTCAATATGCCAAAGTAGTAGGTTACAACCTGTTTTAACTTTCTGGCATGTTCCCTCAATAGATCATTGGCCGAACGACTTGGAAGCTCCCATGTCGCCCAAACAAGTCGTGACAAATCCTCTTGGTCCAGATCTCGTTCGCGCAACGTTTGGCAACGGCTTGGCTAACCGTGTAACTTTGCAAGCACTCGATCACCGTGTACATATGCTTAACACAACACTGCAATTGCCAATACATTTGATCCCTCTAAAATTCACTTTTTTCATGCGCAATAGGCGATGCGATATATGGTGAAGGATTTTGTACCACGTCCCGACAAACGCGACCAACAGAACTCCACAATATCGGTGATAAACAAATGGTTCAACTCATGCTCTGCTTTCACATCACGTAATTTGTAGAGAATAATTAGAGCCGTCTATGGGGTAAATCGCAAGTTGACTGTGAAGAAAGAAGATGATGGTACTTTACTCTACGGTAGTGAAACCTGGAACATCCAGCATGGCACGAAAGGAAGCTTTCCACTGTATTTGGAACATAACGTGATGGACTAAGTAACGAAGGCTGAAGTGCTGGTCTACAGCGCATGTTCACTCTTCAACAGTGTCGTCTATGCTGGCTAGATCATGCGTATAGAATGAAAAATGGTCGTATTCCAAAAGATGTACTACGTGGTGAGCTGAAATCAGGAAGTCGACCGTTTGGTAGACTGCACCTGTGCTACGAAGACGTTTGCCAAACGGTTACGAAATTTCTTGTTATTGACTCTACTAGTTTGGAAGAACTTGCTATTGATGGCCGATTGGGATGCACTGTGTAAAGCATCATGTGTGTGCTCTTGGTGTTCAACTTGTGTTCGCCGAGCTTGCGTAGTTGGTGTTGGACGTTTCGTCATCAGGCCAGATGACATCATCTCGAAGGGTCTTGTAGTTGGAATTTTTTGGTTTTTATACGGCTTGTCTGTCTGTTCACCATCACTCTAGCGGATTGGTCGAGTTCATATTATGCCTTCTGCGTAAGCGGTTTCTCATTGGTCCATATGTTGCCGCCAATTGGAGATGCTGGTAATTGTGTGTGTTTATGAAAGCACAAGCCTGATCCCAGCTGGGGAAGAGCAGATCATATTATAAGCTGATACTCGTAGATCAAGCCGTCAGCGTGCAACTGACCGATCAAGCGTGCATTGCTTATAACTGTTCGTCTCAAATCCGACTGTTTTGTCATTCTGAAAGTCTCGCGAGCATGAAACAATCATGCGGTTATACTGTGCATGCATGGTCAATATCGACTGAAGGAAGCCAACAACAACTAGACTAGTGGCCAGACGACAGGATCAAACGTTTGCAGTGCTTTTACGGTTGCTTGCAGGCATACTCGCGTCCATTAATTTTCGACCGTCACAGTGTTCGTGTGAATTTTCGTTTTTACTCTACTCATGAGTACCATATCCTTCAAAACGATTCCGGTATACCAGAGCGTATTCTCTATTAGAATGGATTTTTAGTCGCGACCGATCTGCTACCAGTCCTGGTTTGGTTTTTGATCAGTAAAAAGTGTATTTTTTGTGATCGGAAAATTCAATTAGTAATGTTTTTCCAAACCCTTGTGCAGTTACTGACAGTGTTCGTTGTGGTTCGTCCCGTCAAATACTACAACCTAATAGTGTTCAGAGTCAATGTCCTTTTCCTTAATCATCACTCAATTGCTACCCCCTACGTTTTTAGAGTTGCGATTTCAACGAGTTTAAATCGTCTGCTCAGTGCGATAGGCCACAAAAAACCTAGTATCGAACGAATGAGATTCGCACAGTTAATTTAAGTTGTTTACCTGTCCTATAGGTGTTTCGGTAGCTATAACTGAAAAATCACGTTTTCAGCAGCAATAATATTTCACGTCAATCTTCTAATTGAGTCTTACCCACGCTAGAGGTCTAGGACACCTAAAGAACGGTCAATAATTTCGCTGGTAATAGCTTTGTTATTATAATATCATTTGCCTTGACTCCGCTTTGCTGTCTGTCGAGTAAGTTCTCCCGGAACCGACCACCGCTCATGTGATACAATTTTTCGCTGTTTATTAAGATTGCTTACTCTCCCCAATGACAGCTGGTACCGATTTTAGACCTGCCTATGTTGTGAATCTGAGTTTGCACAATTTTGGAATGTGCAAAAAGGGTGGGGTTTACCTGAGCTTTTCTTTGCGTAACTTTCAACCTACTGTCTTAATAGGCCTGGTATTTTTCAGTGCGAATCGTACGCTCATTTCACCAAATAAGCTTACATCTACAATAAAGGACACTTGTTTTTAATGATTTTCTTTATTGAATACATACTATTTACACAAAAACGTGTGTATAGTGAACACGTCACCCATAGTGGATTTGTTTAGATCAAGCAACAATTTCTGCATAAGTAATTGTCCCACGTCGACTGTCAGACCGAACCCGTTCCTTTTCCTCTAATGTTGTTGCGCCGTTCACCAAATCCGTCAATACTTGTTGAAACTCCAAGGCATTTGGCCGCAAGCGATGATCCAACTGCCAAGCCTGACACATCAGAGTCCAGAGATTCTCATCAACCAGACATGGCCATTTAAAGAGTTTTCTTATGGTAGAATTCTCTTGTGAACAAACCATGAAAATCCGCTGTAACTCTCTTGCATCGTTCACATTTGAGAAAGGTTTTTCGTGTTCTAACGTGAACATCTGCCATAGGGTGATCGCCAGTTGCCATATATCAGACGCCAAGTAAAATACTTGTTCTGTTAAAGCTTCCGGGGGCAGTATACGGAACGGCAGTTTTTTCTGATAGCTGACCGTTTGATAGGATCCGTTCTGTTGATCTAGACGTACAGCTAGTCCGAAGTCGCATATCTTCGGTTCGTAGTCTGCATCTAAAAGAATGTTTCTCGTTGCCAAGTCACGATGTACAATGTTGTTCCGTGCCAAATATGCCACTCCATTACTAATCGCCAGAGAAATGCGATACAGCTCGGAAACCGTTAGTTCGTAGTTTTTTTCGTTCTGGTTCGTTTGAATTTCATTTTCTTTCAAACTCCCGATCCCCGAGTCGCGAGAATGAACACTGGTGTTACGACTGCGATTATCCAACTCTGTCAGTTTATCCCCATGTTTCCTGATAAATTCACTCAAGCTTCGATTTGGACAAAACTCAAGCAACAGAACCGCATCGCTCAAACTTGGGTGTGTCCCGAGTATGATTCCTTCCATCTTCACTATATTTGGTCCATCCGCGACTAAGGTGAGTATACTCATTTCGTTACGGAGACAACATAAACCACTAGACTCACCACTGCTGCTTTTCAAAGCAACCGGTATCGCTTTCTCTGTCATATGTCGAGTTTGATTTCTTGATCTGTCATACTTTAGCCAGCCTTTTGTAACTTGGCCATAATGGCCGGAACCTAGAACGATGACTGATTGATGTACTAGGTGTCGCGGTATTATCCAACGCCGTGCTTCTTCCAAAGAACCGCCGAGAAGCTCTACAACCGCCTGTAAAACGTGTCCTTGTTCTTCAGATATATAATGATCAATTGAATACCTCGTAAGTAATGGCTTGGTGTAAAGTATGTTCTTTGTTTGAATCAGTCGTTGGCGTTTTCCTTTACTTTTTACGTGCATTCGCCAAATACAAAGCGAAATTAACACCAGTGTCAAAGCGAGCAGCAGACCGGCCATTGATAATATCACTGGATCTCTGGCTCTTCGAAGCAAAACATGGTGTAGATTTGATGAATGCGGCTCTATTATAAATACTTTCGAGTCAGATCCCAAGACATTGTGCGCTTGGCATTTGATCGAGGCACTGTTTTCATTCTGGTTTATTATAAACTCCTGCTGACATGAGACTTCACCGTTTGCTTGAATCATGCTATCACAATTTATGATACTTGTATTACTATCTACACGCTCCCATGTAATATTTGGGGTAGGGTATCCTCTCGCGTTACAGGTTAATAATACAGTGGTTGATTTGGATGTTGTGAGGTTGTAGCGCCTTTCGATGGAAACCTTCGGTAATACACCATCTCGTAAACGGATGGATTTTATCGATGTTTGCTGCCAAGCCTTGCAAATGAATTTCAGTTCGGTATCCTTGTTTTGCTTCAAGGTCAGCTGCACTCCAAGTCTCGTTCCAACTTGAAAAAGTGTAGTCTGATTTGGATAAACTTCTGGTGACAATAATCGTATTGTGGGCCAGCCATCTGTAGAAGCAACTGTGTCATTGATCCACACACAAGTTATCGTAATAGGCAAATTTGTAATTAGCGTAACGATCTGTTCATCCATCGGAACTAATCCCGTGCCCGTTTGCTCAACAAAAGCTCTGAAATTATCATCTTTGTTTAGCTTTCTTAGGTATTCGCTAAACATGTTAGGTAGTTTTGCAGGGTTCTCACAAATGGGTTTGCTTTGAAGTATGATTTTGGTGTCTTGTTTTAGACCACAGCTAAGGCAGAATTGAGATGAATCTTGAGATGGACGCACTGGTGGAATTCCATACGATCTCGTACCATTATTAGGAACTATGTACACCGCAAACACTTTGTCAACATGGTCCAATACCGTCTTAAAGTCGATGAACTTGATATGTTTCATTTCAAATTGTTGGTTTTTCTGTTTTATCGACCAATAATAGTCAAACTCAGTTGGGAAAAAATGATGAAGAGAGCGGTCGATTTGACAGGATAGACTTGTGTTTTTCTGACCAAGGGGAAAAGATTCAGTCGCCATTTTAATCAGTGAACTTTCGGAAGTTGCAATATGTAGTGTATGAGAGTGTCTACCGAATCCAAATCCAATGCTGACAAGATCTTTCGTGCTATTTGAAATAGTCCATTGACACTGCCAGCCTTCGCGCTGAGTGGAAAGTTTTCCGTTGTGGATAAATTTCCCGCCAACTGGAGCCACACCGCATCGGGGATTTTCATCCGCTTCATTGACAGCCCAAAAGTTAATTTTGACGGTAATCGGTGTGGTATCGTTTGCCGCAACTACCATGAGCGATTCGTTTGCCATGAGTTTACTTTTGAGCAGAATACTATTTCCTAGATCTGTGATCCACCACTGGAATGCCGGCGACCAATTGTCTCGTGGGTATAGATGAATTTGGCGCCGTGTTGGTGGAGCTTTACGACTCGGTGTCGAGACTTCACATCCGATGGTCTGATTTTTGTGAACAGGGGGAAATTGTTTGAAAGCCGAAGCGAATACTTTTGGAGACGTACCCGTGGTGCGCTGAATATCCGAACATTCCACCATATGTGTCTCCTGAAAATAGACGATAGTTGAGAAACAAATTTATCGCGTGTGTTGGTAAAATGTATTAGCATGATTATCGAGCGTCAATAATAGATTGCGTTTTGGAATTAAACTTCCTACAAATGAACCTCAGCTTCGGTCATGTTTTGTTGTAGATGCTCTAATTGGTATTGATCACCACCAGGAGTAGTTCGGAGAAGAGCGCACGTGTTGAAATGGCCAGTAGAAACATTAAAAATTCACTGGGAATTGTACGTGTCTGTTGTAATACATTTGCGGGATTTGCTTCATAATCTCTTGCCGTGGTGCTATCAACACTTGACGAAAACATACAAAGAATCCGTTCGTAGGGCAATAGTTTGAAGTATTCCACTATTTCATCAGAATTATTCAACAAACTGTTAAATAATTAGCATCATGCACTCATTCATCTGCTAGAGAGCACGGTCGGGTTCCGCAGTCACGAAATGGTGAATAAAGTTGGGATATGCAAACCGCTGTTTGACAGGGCTTACACGACGAATCTGTTCAATCACATGTGTCCACACACACAACACAAACACACACACATATATATATACTATATATTATATGATATATATATATATTTATATATATATATATATATATATATATATATATATAACAGTGATATACAAGCACAAATTGCTTACCATTCTTACACTGTTTCAAACTGATGTGGCTCCTGATCCTATTATCTATACCCGATGAGTGCAAACTGTCTAGGCCTGGGCAACCTGACAGTATCTTAGCCCACATGCAGTCTCTGACTGTGTGGCACTTTGCCTGGATCAGGCTTGTGCTTTCATACCAAACTGCACGAAACCGGGTTTGGAGTGTGTGTGTGTGATGGAAATGCATGCAAATAAGCATTCTTTCATGATCATGGGTCTAAACCCTCTCTGCATGTGTTTGGTCATATGTGATTGAACAGGCTGGTCGTACCAACCTTATTCAACAGTGACATACGAGCGCAACTTGTTTTAAATGTTAATTCAGTTTAGATGTTTACATAAATGATATCATTATCATAGGTGTGAGTTTTTTGGTCCGAACCCGAATGGATTCAAACATATTTTGTTTGTGGGCATTTTCACGCTGTTACCCTAGTAAATCGCACTTTTCGAAAGGGTCACACGATGTATCTTTGCCAAAACAACCATTATTTGCAGTATCTTTACTATCTTAATCGTCATATTATCACTATGCTTACCTCTGTGTCATTTCCAGAAATCCAGCGAAAACAGAGCCGACCGGGAGGTCTCCGGACAATGGGGCCTTGATCATAGAGTCCTATACATTGTAGTGTCGGAGTGTAGCCATTAACAATTCTGAGTAAACTGGGAGAATCTATGAGATTTCGTTCGGGATTTGAATCATTGTGTAACCGTGGACTAGACAGGCGTATGATGGCCCGCGGGCTGATTGTAGGAACGGGCGGGGGCCAGATGAGTTGTAATAATCGAGGCTGACGTAGGTGGCGGTAATGGCATGCCACATAGGGCATCGATCGTACTAGATTTTCGCTTGAAATACAGAGACCGACTCTTGGATCATAACTATTGTTTTCATATGTCAACGGAAACGAGGCAAAGTTAAATGCACCATCGGGATGCAGATTGAATGTGATATTCGGGCGATCGAATTGAGTGGCTGCAGCACAAGGAATCAATACGGGTTCTCCAGGTACGATGTGTAACTTGATTTGATCAGCACTTGGTATGCTTTCTGTGAAAACGAACACCGATTTGTTACAATTCGAATGTTCTGTGTTAATTTTCGAGGGATCATGACAAAGAAATTGCTCGTACCATGGACAGCATGGACAACACCTGGGTTGAGGTCTCCTTCGCTTCCAGCCCGTCGATGTGGTTTCTTGTTCTTTGTTACAACATTGGTATAATCCACGTAAATGCGCGCGTTCTACCGAGTTTCCCCCAAGATTAACATTAAGCTCTGAACTGATACCACTGTTATCTATTTGAACCAATTCTGGATTCTCTGGGAACGTGTCCGGTAGTATCCACGACTCTCCATAAGTACACTGCAGTATCAGCTGCTTGACGTGTGATGGAACATTCAACGAATCTTCATTTGTTTCAATTTGATGGACCAATCTTGTATCTGAATCTCCATGTACATCACTTGTTAAAATAGTCTTGGCGTACACGATGATGCATCCAGAAAGCAACTGTTGTAATCGGAACATTCCCGGTGGTTTTACATTTCAATCGCCGCAGCCGCGGCAAGCTGTAACTATCTGACGTTCGCGTTGACTGTTTCGTTCGGTGAACACAGAACCAAGCCAATCAGCACGCTAAACTAGCTTAATTATAGTAAACATCCTGTCCCGAGGCCAATGGCTATTACGGTCATGGACATGGTGCGGTGCTTCATAGATCGTTTCATAAACAAATGCTCGCCAAATCACATGCTGTATGTTCGAACGGATGGACTAGTTGAAAACCCGATTCATGCGACTTGTTTTGGTCACAAGTGATGAAAGGACGATTTGGAATAACAAAATATCGATCGGTTGATGTTTTCACGAGCGTCAACTGATTGATAAAGTTATATTTGTATGCCACTATTGTACAGGGTTATTAGAAATAACCACGATGTTCGAACACAGAATCACAAAGTGATTCCTGGCCAAGCGCTCGTGGGGCTTTAGGAAGACCAAAGTATTGTGATGCTCACATCCATATCCCTTACTGTCTCCACCTGATGGCGACATACAGCCAGAAACCGGTAGTGGCGAGTAAGGGATGGGGATGTGAGACCACAATACAATGGCCAACTGATCGAATTTTTAAACAAATTTGTAAATATAGCGCTCCAATATGCATGCGTGAAAACCCGTATGGATGGAGTGCTTAAATTCAAACATTTAATCGTACGTTGTTTTAGTTAGCCTTCTGTGGCTGATCCTCAGCCTGAATGTACATCTCAAGCGCGTGATGCTTTCATAATCCATGCCCTTTCGCAGAATAAGGATGACTCCAAAAATGTTGATATCGACAAGCAGGAATTGGTAAATTGGCGGCCTATTTGATTTAATTTAAGGATTTTAATGGACTAAAAAGAATCAAGTGTAACGAAAATCATAAGATGGTAAAAAAATAAAATGTACGTGTATAAAACAAGATAAGAAATTAGATTAAACAAAAATTAAGTAGTCGGGAAACGAATAATTCAAACACAACCCGTCATTGTTTCATGGTTATAGGTTTAACCCCATTAAACATGTGTGTGGACACGTGATTGAACAGGTTGGTCGTACCAGCCTTATCCAACAGTGGCATACAAGCGCTACTTGTTTACCATTCCTCCACTGTTTCAAGCGCAAGCGGATCCTGATCTTACTGTTCATACTTGATGAGTGCAAACAGCACGAAACCGGTCGTGGGGTGTGAATGAGGGAAAAGCATGCAAATGAATATTTTGTTTCATGGTTATGGGTTTAACCCCATTAAATCTGTGTTTGGACACATGTGATTGAGCAGGTTGGTCGTACCAGCCTTAACCAACAGTGGCATACAAGCGCTCCTTGTTTAACATTCCTCCACTGTTTCAAGCGCAAGCGCATCCTGATCTAACTGTCCCTACCTGATGAGTGCAAACAGCACGAAACCGGTCGTGGGGTGTGTGACGGAAAACATGCAAATGAATATTTCGTCTTAACCTTAGTTTTCAATTTGTAAAACTTCAGGCATAACGTATGCCACATTATCGAAGCAGCGCAAACAGCTACTGTAGCTTACCTTTGGAGAGCTCGTTATTTTGCCCATCTACGATGCGTTCAATTCATCACAGTTTACCTATCAATGAAAAGCTTTATCTCTTTTCAACGTCGTGTGGCGTGATTTATTCATTTTTTTCTTTTATATGAGCCATATAATGTTGAGATGTCTTCCCATTCAGGTAGCTGCTGTGGGGTTAGGTAATACTGATTTTTATACGTAAAATTGTTGTCCCAAGCTCAAACATCTTTTCACATTCTGGAATTAAGCTTAGGCAACAGTGCAACTATAGAACTGGTCAAAATAATACGCAATAAGTGGATACTAATCGCCTAATTTTATATGCGTTATAATGTATGGGTGAGCGATTACGCTAAGCCAATCGGGGTCATATTGCATTTCCTGATCTAATGCATGTTATTTTGTTTAAACTGGCTTCGGGAACACTCGAGCCAAATTTGAAATAGTCACCCCAATGTTTTGCATTCACTTGTTGATAGAGTCCCAATTTTACTTGCGCAAATCACATACACCTACGTAGCCCACAACGCAAAGGAATGCGAATTGGTTAACGTGTTTATGACGCACAAGACGAATAACAAACGCACGCCTGTATTCAATAGGCAAATCTCGCTACCACACAACAGCCCTCAACTTGCCGGTTGTAACTTTGATCTCGTTTGTCTGTCCGTTCTCTCACAACGATTCCGATGTAAACAATCAGCACGTAAGGCTCGATTCACTAAACCTAATGAATTGCATATCGTTGAATAACGGTTGACGTTGTCCAACTGCTTCTGGCACCTAACCCGTTTACAAGCAATTCCACCGACACCCAACACATTGCGATTTCGCGATTGCTGTCACTGAACTTTCCGGTGCTACCTGATCCTGTTTGGTTCTGAAGGGTAAAGTTATGCATGTCACCCAAATTCTCGTTGTTAGCAATTATCCCTAATCAGCATCGCGCCTCCTTGCTAAGTCTGTATGGCCTGACGTAGGATCGCCAATTACATTTGTAAACTGGTGTTATTTGTCCCAGACTTAGTCTTTTGTTACGAATCCCGCTTTGAGCAAGTGAATATACATGCCAGTTAAAGGCCAAGACACGGTAGGTTTTGAACAAAATTGGGGAATTCCTAACTGAGGTTTGTCACACTGATAACGGAATGCGTTATTTTAAGTGTGAGAAAACTCTGGCTTAGCTTGAGCGATTAAAGGCGTTGTCAGTCGAACTGGCCGAAGTTTGAGTGAACCGTATCCCAGGATATTGTTTACGTGGTTAGAGTTCTTGTTATCTGTTCATCAACAGTGGCATGGCTCTGGATCCTGTTTAGTAAAGGACTTGGTACAGGTATCTTCTTGCTGCGTTTAATTACTCTTGTATAATGTCGACAGAAGTGGTCTTCAAACATATTTACGATGCATGACCACGAAAGCTGCAAAGAAGATCTCGTGCTGTGATTCTATTCTCATTCACAAAACGTCAAAATTCGTGTTCAATTCGAGCTGAAGGAAGATCATCTCATTCCGTATATGCTATTTTTTCAATCTTCTGTGGATTTTTAGTCTCGAACCTTTCTCTTTAATTAAAAATAATATGTGATGTGGCAATGTTGCAGTTTAACACTGTTTTAACCTATGTGAAATAGATGCTTCAGAGTGTGCATCTTTAAGTTCATTATTTTATAGGTTAGGATTATATATAATCGAACCCGTCTGCGAGGCAGTGAATCCAAAATCAGATGAACCAGTCGAACATTTTAGTTACTCTGTGATAAATCCTCTCGATCAGCTTGATGTCCTTTTGTAGCCATGGTGCCTAAGCTTGCACTGAGTAATCCATCACTGGGTTAATATACGTATTTATGAACATGGGGAATGTTTGGCGGGAAATTGTCCGAAAATACGCCAAAGCATACCTAGCATGCGGCTGGCTCGGTTGTACACTGCTTCGCATTGCATGCTATTCTTAAGACTTCCACTAATCCATACGCCGAGGTCCTTTTATTTTATTGTCCATTCCATTTGTTGCGAACAAATGTTGTATGAGAATGGAAAATCATTACCTATTCGCAACATTTTGCAATTTCTGAAGTTGAATAGAAGCTTGTTTTTCTCTGACCAGGTGTTTAATGTATCCAAATCGCTTTGTAATCACGTTTGACGTGATTCGCATCCAAGTTTAGCATCATCCGCAACGAGAACCATTTTGGCGGTGACAAGTTTCACAAGGTAGTTGATGTAGACCTAAAAGAGAACCGGACCAAGTACCGAACCTTGTGGGACACCGTTAGTGGCTTCGATTTCCTTAGACATCACACCATCGATAAATACAGTTGCTTTGCGATCAAGAATGTAATTTCTCAGCCATGTTTGAAGACACCCAGTAATACCAACACCCTGCAGCTTGCTCAGGAGTATAGAATGGTCAACGCGATCAAACGCCTTTGATATGACCAAGAAACACGCAGCACGCAACCACCCTCATCCACTGCCTGCGTCCTGTCGTCCATTGTCTCCAGTAGGTTAGTCGAACAAGAACGAGTCTACCGAATTCCATGTTGCTCTTTAGACAACACGTTTTGGGCTTCGAGATGACTCACAATTCTTTCGCACACAATTCGCTTCATAACCTTTGGGATCACTTGAAGGCGTGTAACATGGAGGTAATTTGCTGGGTCAGAACGAGTTCCATCTTTGTGGATGGGTGTTATGATTCCTCTCTTCTAGTCAGTCGGTACATCACCCTTCCTCAAAGAGTGATCAAATAAATCACAAAGTGGTTCGCATAATTGATTGCCGCATAACTTTAGGATTGCAGGTGTGATTCCATCAAATCCTGACGGCTTGTTGATATTCAACCTGCGTAGGTGGTGCTGCACTATTTCAGAAGTGATGCATATATCGCATATAGTCTCAGGCGCAATTGGCGCTGACAATTCCGATGGTTGTAATGCATCCTTTGGGTGAAAACTCGTGAATAAAAACTGGCGAGAGCGTTAGCGGTTGCCAGCAGAGATTTAGTTTGTCCGTTATCTGCCATGATCGGAAAACCACTGTGTTTCAGCTTCGTAGTTTTTTAACAGTTCGATAAAGCAGCTTGCGATGTCGCTGCATTCTTACTGCCAGCTGAAGCTGGTGATATTTTTTATCCTCCTGGGTGAGATTTGTGAATTGATTCCGCAATTCGCGAAAGTTTGCCCAGGTCGAATCAGTTCTGGCGACCCTGTGAATAGCTAATGCCAAAATTCGCTTTGTCAACCGACTACGAATTCTGAAGTGTGGTTATTTGCTATTATGTTTCGAGACATATTTAGAATTGAAATGTATCATGTTAATGATGTAATCTGTCAGGGTTGTGCAATGCGAGTCCGGATCACTGAAATTTATATTATGTTTATCGGAAGCTACTATTGTTTCCATCAAACCAATTTAATCCACTTTTCTATTTCGTTTAGTTTGCTTGGCAAGAGCAGAACGAGGTGGTCGCTTCTACCCAGTGGGGGTGATACTGAACATCTTCAACAGCCGTGGCTTCCGAGGTTAAGACTAGGTCTAGAACCGATGTCTGTTGCAAATTTCGTTGTCGTATAATAGAAAACATGATTATACAAGGGGATGTAATCGAACATTTCGTGAAATTTGTAGTCTAGTGATCGGGGTGGATGATCTACTCGGTTATATAATTGAGGCAGAATCGGCAGATTGAAGTTTCCCAAAATAAGCAATTGCGAATTGCGCTGTTTTCTGGCGTCAAGAGTTTTTCGTTATGCGCATCCAATGATAGTGGTGAACGGTAAACTACATCAACGATGCAACAGTTGCTTGATCCCAGCTTCAAGTTGCACCATACACTGTCTTCCAGATCGAGTTAAGTGTCCGTAACTACCGTACTATATAAACGTTCGTGGTGGTAAACAACTACTCTACCGCCTGTTCTTAAGCGGTCTCTCCGAAACAGGGTCATGTTTGGAATAGAGAGCTCGCGATCTCTCATGTGAGGTTGGAACCATGTCTCAGTTATCGCTATGACGTCGAGTGAGTGCTGATTGCAGAGATCCTTCAGTTCAGCTAGTTTGTTTACCAGGCTTTGTGCATTTGTATATAGGCAATTGATTGTGGTTTTCGTATACAGTGATGGGACTGAAAGCTCGTCTATTTGTCCGACCCTTAGAGAGGCAGACATCGGTATTTTGGGATTACCAAAGTGTTTCTAATCGGAGTCTCGTCTGATTGTAGAAGCCGTTGTTCATTAGGCGGTTTCAGTGTAGAAAGTCTGTGATCACTCATTATGATATTCTTCACGAGATTCCTATGATTTGCTTTCCAGTTGGCCCTAATTGATTCCATCATATCTTTCGTTAAAAATGTTATTTTCAGAGGTTTTGGCCCGTCAGCTTCATAGGTTGATGATCGAGGTATTCTAAAAGTGTCCCCCACGAATGACTTAAGAGCTATGATGCTGTTGGCAACGTAGAGCCACTGCTTGTAGTCGTGGTGCTGTATTTCACTTCCAGAATAAGTGTTAGTGTGTTCGAGAATATCAAGATGAACAAAACTGCGTTGGTCAAATATTTTCCCTTTGCTTAAATTATCTTTTCTATCTCACCACAGAACATAAGCATGTATGCGACATTTAGTCTGTGAACATGTACGTAGCAACTAAGAGTATAAAAGAACGTCTTCCATCTCTTTTTGGCTTTTGAGAGTTATTCTCAGTAAACGCGGTTCGTCAAGATGAGAAGAATTGGAGTGCCGACTTAGGCGGGTTATTGAATTATGCAGTATCGAGCTCATATCCATCATTAAACACTGCTGATACCATTGTTCAATGTCCTGAGTTCTTCTACATGAGAAAAGTGTTCCCGATGTCTCCGGCACATTGATAAAGATTACACCGAGATTCATCAACTTTGTTTTTATTTCAGTATTATTTTTGGAGGTAGAGGATTTCTACTGATGGACAGTCAGTAGACGCCCCTTCGACTGTTTAAGCCGACTAACATCTTAATCCCATAAAGGGTTCGTATCACTAAACTGTTCAGCCTCTCGCAAATTCTCTTCAAGTAACGGACCATCTTGTGGAGGTACGGGATGTAGCGTTGGGTTTAGGTTGATTTCACTTTTTAGTGAGTTATTGTGGACAATTACTATCGACTTCAATGCTTCCTCGAATTTTTGAGAACAGTTCTCGAAATATTTGATTCGATATCCTAGGTTTCCTGATAGTGATACATTAAACTCGGGGCCGTTCAACTGCTTTGTTATACAGACGCTGCACACATAACAGACACCTGGAAGTTCAGCATCATTAATAAAGACAACCGCCTCTTTAGTCAAAACTTTATCGCAATTAGTGCTCATCATAGTAGAGCACATATAACACATGACTACTTTCAATTTTACACTTACCCCCTTTTTGCAAATTTTACACCAGTCACGCGTAGTTTTCTTGGATCCTGACATCCGATAGCAGTTGAGATCATGGTCGTCTGATCGTTGAATGTGGGTTTTAATAGCTTTCGCGAAAACACCTAGTAGTGTATCGATCGAGTAATGGTTGAAAGATGGAATTTGCGAGGTTCGCGTGAAAACGTATTGCAATGTATTGGATGCAAATTACCGATTAAAACAGTCGTGGCGACAGAAGATTTGATCTCACACAAAGGAAACACGGCTTGTTGAAGTCAGCAGAAGATAGTGATCGTCTAAAAGACGCCAGTAATATTATTGGAAAACTCGTTAGTATTCTCTTTGCAATTGCATTTGAAAATCACTTATTATATCTATTATTGTAAAATATTTATTTCTATAATTTGCTCATCATATCTCAAATCCAGCTGAAAGGCGCAGTAAAGTTTAAGTTTAACTTATTACTACTGATGAGTAGTAAAATATAAGTAAACTTTGTTGCACATAATTTACGTGATCAATGAATAATCAGTTAAGGATTTACAAAATAAAATCGTCTTAAATGTACTTGACAATCTAATTTGGTGTGTCTCTATTCTGCACTATGTTCAGTGCATTGTTATTACGGTAAGCTTTAAAAGAGTAAACAAGATCATACAATCAATTGAGTTACAATATCATTCTTTGATGTGAGTTGATATCACTATTTTCTTTTAAAATGTGGTTCCAGATAGTATCAGTTTTTAATCACACGCCCCTTTGATTAATGGTGTAGACGTTGAGAATGCTTTATCATCAATCTCATAGGGAACTTTTAAGACATATTTTTGCTCTACCATTAATCCGGTAATACGACGCGAAAAATATTTTTCATTATCCTAAAACACAAAATATCACACCAGGACAAAACGGCAACAAATTAAAAAGCGCCGAAATTGGACATAATATAGATTGAAAGAAGTATGTCTAACGTTTTCTTTAGTATACTGCAAATCAACTTGGAGCCTGTTTTTCCGGGGTTCTACACTGGACGCCAAGTATTTCAGTTCTAAATTCATAATCATTGATTTGAAATTAATTCCGATACCTTTGGCCAGAAAACCGCAGTTTTATTGGCAAATACAGATCACAGATGTATTTCGAATACATTTAGAGTAGAAAAACCAACAGAGGCTCAAAGCGAAATTTAAATGGCAATTTTTTAATTAATTAGAATTTTAACCAACAATTAAAGGTACGTTCATATTTGAATGAGGTATTTTTACTTGTTTTACCTTTATCATTTTTGAAAGAAAAGACTGTAACTATAAACGTGTCCAATTTATTTCCTGGCTTCATTGTAAATGAGCATGCAATTTCTCTACATGCACATATCACCAGGAGTGTCAATATACTAGGCTTATAACACAACTAAAATCAAATCGCTGCTATTTCCTGCATTATATATCTACGGTTTTGTATCGATTTGAATATGAACATGCGATTTGGCAACTGGTCAGATATTGGATGATTATTGATTTGAAAGGAACTAATAAATTTTTGATAACAACAGCCTCGATAAAGTATTGTATTTGCTGATATCAAACTTGCCCCTTACACTTCACAACCGGTTTCTGACCGTTTGCAGTTGTCAAGTGGAGTCTGAGAGATTACGTTCACTGAGTATGTACCCAGTCGAAAAGTAGAACATTCTCACAGCCACCGTTCAAAGGGGTTCGTGCAACAAACAGCGATGATCAACTGAAGAAGCACCTAGTGATTCTCGTTCAAGCACTCAATTCTCTGAAAATAAATTACCTAATCATGTTTATATGTTATCGGAAACTTGCAAAAAGTTGACTTTATAATATTCCCATCTGATGATGTTAAAATTCACTCTCAGTCAACGAACAAACGTAGTTTGACATCAAGTATATTTTACATTGAACATCAGTAAACAATGAGACATTATTAGCTTTGATAGGCAGAATATAAATCACTGGCTAAAGGCGAGTAGTTTATATATTCCAAAGTTGATCGAAAATAAATCGCAAACTGGTAAAAATTGTGTTACACTTAACTTGTTGAACTTGACCATGTGTGCCGATTACAAGCACTGCTTGTATTGGTCCTTAACAAACCAACTCTTACGTTTAAATATTAAATAGTTGTATGGATACATTTTCATGAACGCGATTCCAGTTGTCTGCGATAGTAACAGTTTTCTATTTTAATGAAGCTAGTTTTAGTGAGCAGTCCTTTGAAATAACTCTGTCTGATATTACTGCCTGCCTAACGGCTTCATGCAATTACTTAAAACCTGTAATTCTATACGGTAACATCCGCTTTCTGTGCATTTCGTTCAGCATTATTCTTGATTCTGTCATCGGATTGAAGCCAACTGTCTAGGCATATCCCGAGCATTTTTGGTGTGCAAATCAACGTTACATTAAGAACTCCGTTTGCAGTATCGACTTAGCCAGACTCGTGATTCGACTATCACCGTTCCAAATCAAGAATTATCCTAGCTTCAGTAAGCAAACATAGGATTTATAAATATACAACCATCAACACGAAGCATATCTATGTATAAATATTTATGACCATACGCTTTGGGAAGAACGTGATCTTTCCCCTGGTCACCATAGAAGCACTGTCGGAAGCGTCATCTTCACGCTGGGAAGGTGCGGATAATTTCCTCGTTTGCTGAACAACATTCGAATGTCGCCGTTTGGCTGAGTGCTGCCTATCTCTCTGAGCGCTGCGAGAGAAAGACTACCTCCCAAATTGGAGTATTAAGTCATTCGAAATTGTTAAATCTGTGATGTGCTACTACTGGCCCAGTCTTAAGTTCGACAGAATACAACCGTTACTGAACTGGCGTATTGACCGAATGAATGAATATCACAAAGTATGTATAGTGAACGATAATCACAATATGCACTTACGATCGATCTTGATTGATGCTTGATCGATAGTTCGTTCACTGTCTATACTACAGAAATACAGTGGAGCACGAGATTGTCGGCGCTCGCGAGGTACATACATGGTAGAGGTTGACCGAAGGTGGGCAACAATATGTATATAAAATTTGGTAAAATATACCGAATGTATAAGTGGTGTTCAAAATTATGTGCCACACGCGGATGGATATGACCCGCTGCCTAGTTAAGCAATTTGTATTCACATCAACCTTGAAAGAAACATGCATTCAATCAGGTTTTATGATTAAATAGAGTGAACATCAGGAAGAGAGCTTTATTATTGCTTTGAATGAATTGAACAAGTTTCACTTGGTACTCGTAGCAATATCGTCAGTAGTGCCAAGTTTGAGACATGCTTCAGTGTATATGGAGCCAACATGAGCAAGACCAAAGTCCTTGGTCAAGGGACTGTATCGCCACCAATCATCACTGTTGGAAACTGTCAGCTTGAACCAGTACATCATTTCACATATCTTGGTTCAACCATTGCGGATAACCTCTCGCTAGACACGGAGATTGATAAGCGGATTGGCAGAGCAGCTGTCATTTTGTCCCGATTGAACTCTCGTGTTTGGGATAACCGCAAGCTGACTGTAAAGACAAAGATGATGGTATACAGCGCGTGCGTACTAAATGCTTTACTATACGGCAGTGAAACCTGGACCACCCACGCAAGACACGAACGGAAGCTGAATGCTTTCCATCTACGAAGCATCCGTCGTATTTGAACATATCGTGGATGGACAGAGTGACTAACGCTGAAGTGCTTTCAAAAGCTAATCTACAGAGCATGTTCACCCTATTACGTCAGCGCCGCCTGCGGTGGCTTGGTCATGTCCATAGAATGGGAAATGGTCGTATTCCGAAAGATCTACTCTACGGTGAGTTGCAATTAGGAAGTCGACCATTGATCAGACCGCACTTGCGATACAAAGATGTTTGCAAAAGAGATATGAAAGCTCTTGAAATTGACTCCGCAAGCTGGGAAGATCTTGCTCTTGACCGCTCACTTTGGAGGCATTGTGTAAAGCGTCGTCTGCAAGCCGGGGAGGAGCAAATACAGCTCTTGTCTGTTGAACGCAGATCACGCCGCCGGCGTGCAACTGATGCATACAACAGAGTTCTGACTATCGTTGCAAGCGCTGCGGGATAGATTGTTCCTCCCGAATCGTACTGTTTAGTCATTCAAAAAGCTGCAAAACATGACATTCATGCGACGTGATGTACATCCATGGTCGACATCGACCGACGGAGGCCAACAACATATGGAGCCAACACCATGTTGGATAGCCAGCCTTCGAAAGAAGTTTCGCTGAAGATGTCATCTAGTTTGATGACGAAACGTCCGCAATCAACCATACCAGCTCGTAGAACATCTATGAACTACAGCCAGCCTTCATCCTGAAAGAGTGATAATTCCGAATTTAGAAATGCTACCAATTAGGGGCTTAAGCTAACCACGAGAGGTGTCGGTTAATCTGCACCCAATTCCTATGCCAATTTGGATTAAATGTCGAAAAATGAATCCGTTTCAGTTGTCGATGTTCCTGCATCCACAAAACTTGACCAAACCAGCGTAGTATGTGACGGTTTATATGCTTCTTTAAATCAATATTACTGCTGAAGAATTTATTAAAAATCGCATCGTTTTCAATGTAACCGAACGTGTCAGTTTCGAAAATTTTACGAAGAAAGTGACTACATAATACTGTGAGATCTCGTATGTGCACTTTGCACAAGTCCCAAGATTCACAGACAATTTAATTTAGGAGTGGGCAACTGACAAAATCACTTTTTTCTATTTTGAAGCACCACCTGCCCAATCCCATTGGTAACTGAGTGACGTTGTGATACGTTTCAGCCTGCAGCAAGTTTTCGCATCATTTCGTTAAAAATTCTGTCCTTTCATTCGCCAAAAAATAGGCGTGATGTTCGCAGGGGGGTTAGTTTATGACACGCGCCGTCATTCGTGTGTTCGTTTGTTTGTATGCCAATGACTTTGGCACACACGACCGCACCATATTTCATCCAATCAAACTCTCTCACCAACCCGAAAACTAAATCGTGGCACGCGAATGTAATCATTACGCACGCTTAAATTCCCCGTGCAATGTTAAATTTTTTCGAAATTGCTCCGATAGAAAAATTGATCCCCAGTAAATAAATGAAGTCCACTTGCGCGGCCAATCAATATTCATGGGATTATCTACTGAATTTTTGACGACACGATTTGTTCGACAAACGGAAATGCTGGAAAACAATCCTCGTTCTGGTTCGGCGATCAATGATGGCTTTGAGAAATGTGCCATGCTTGGCCAAGTGGTATCGATTACAAACGGGGGCAGAAATGTGTTCAACCTCACCTCTCCGAATCATGATTCGTCGTTGTTTGTACGAACATTGCACAATAAACAAGATTGTCTTCTATGTACCGAATGCCGTGAACCGATAATCGATCAATTTTGCTGCAGTATTGAACATCAATACTGGCATCAAAGTTGCTTGAGGTGTGTAATTTGCAGCAAGCCTCTTTCTATCAGGTGCTATGCACGCGATGGCCGCTTGTTTTGCCGGGATGACTTTATGCGGTAAGTATAAGTTTGCATTTTGCAAAGTTTCTTTGCACATTTTGTCTATTAATAAAGAAAAAATAAGAGAAATGCTATGTTGACAAATATATCTTGAGGCTAAGCGATAAATTAGCCTTGAAAACATGACGTTCTGTATTCTGAGAATTTCAAGTTAAACGCCACTCAGTCGGTTTTAATTTCTCTTGAGTGACAAAAGCAGAACGTAGAAAACATTCGCACGGAACGGTGCCATGTGTCTCTAATTTACCATATTATATTTCCTTCATTTCAACAAGATATTCAGGCTTGAACATCAACTTCATTTGTTTTTGAGTTTGTATAAATTCTAGTGGTTAACTGCAGTAGGTTTGCAATATGATGTCGTAAGAACTTTATGTCTTAGATTGTCACTGCCACTTATGACAGTATATAGTAAGATGATGAAGTTTATAGAAAAATGTCATGCAATGAAGTGGAAGAATACGAAATATATCCCAGAGAGAAATTGTCCTGAAGCATTGAAATTGGCTCATAGCCTAATGACATTCCGACGATGTTGAACAAAACTGACAGAAATTAAGCGAAACTCATAATAGTCTTGAGTCCATAGATAATTTCTCAAAATTGTATTTTGTGTAATAGAAAAGCATAAAGTAAAGGTATGCCACAAGCTTTGAGGTTTATGAGAACCGAAATTAATATACATGGAATGCATGAGTTTGTTAGAGCCAGATGCTAGATATAAATATGGATGTTGCTGAGTGTTTAGCGATAGCAGACAGGTCTGAAACACCTTCACAATATTTCACTTTTAGAGTTTTTCAGGTTAAATTAATAGGAGTATTTCTAAATATGTATTGCAAAAGGCACCGCATTATATTCGTTGACCCTAACCAATATAAAACGTGCGTGCGCACATAAACGGCTCAGTAATTAATTAATTGTTATTCTACATTTGCTTTCAGCTTATAGATGCTTCTCACCGAGAACTTTTTGCATAAACATCAAGCACCTACTGCCAATATTATTTAGAATAATTACATCTCGGCCACTAACCAATTAAAGAATTATTAAAATGGCAGAGACTAGTATTGCGACAACGCTAAATTGTACATGATACTGCGTCTCTAAAAACAATACAAAAGAACCAATGGGAATGGAAATAACAAATCAAAATCCGGGAACATTGATCGATCAATGGTTGATCGAAGCACGCGAAATCCAATTATTTCGGTTGATTTATTTCCTCCTAAATTCAACGCGCATTGTTGACAGGCATTTCGAAATAGCCAGGTCGGTGATGGTGACGCAAAATACATCGGATTCACTCGTTCGAAAAGATTTCCCATTTCACTCCTGGAGGAAATATTCCATAGCAAGGGATAACTTGAATGTCTTCACGCGATCGTCAGCTAGGTCAGTTATTTTTAGGTGACGATAAAGCGTTCGATTATTACACCACTATTTTACCACCATGAGCATAGTGTAAAGCGTCGTTTGCAAGCTGAGGAGGAGCAGATACAACTCTTGGCAGCTGAACACAGATCACACCGCCGGCGTGCAACTGACGCCAGATGACCGAGTTCTGCTTGTCGTTGTCATCGCTGCGGGTGAGATTGTTCCTCCCGAATCGGACTGTTAAGTCATTCATAAATCTGTAGAACATGAAAATTCATACGATTGTAATGTACATCCCTGGTCGACATTGACCGAAGGAGGCCAACAACAACAATTTACATGTGAAGGAGCACACGGGTTATCTCACGACTCTATTCTTATCAACTAAATCTGAGCGGCGCACAACAACTGAATAATTTGAGCCGGTCCAATAATACCAATAAGTGAATTGTTTCCCGTTTTTTGCCCATGAACAGAATGGTGAAGCTTTGTTCGGATGAAACAGATAATTACATAACTCTATATTTTATGTGAGTGTGATATTCGGTTAAATGTTTAACGAATGTGATAACTGATGGCAACAGAAGGATATCAGACCTCTCTCAGAAAATTTCACACTATAAGCAAACAGGTGAGCATAATCGCGTTTACTAGGAGTGAGGAAACGGAATGCAGAAGCGATAAGTTTCCACACAATCGGGGCTCTATGTGGCTGTTAGGTATGCATAGTAAAGAGTGACAACAAATAGATTTTCATAACAGGAACTAATATTTCATCGTTTCAATAATTGATATACATTTGCAAACCTCAGCACTGGGGGACACAGATCCCAATGGTGATCCCTATGCTTTCTGAAGTGTTTCGTAGGAAATTAACATTGAATCAGTTCACGTTAGAATATTTGTACAATCACGGAAGTCAAATGTTGGTCAAAGACTTGTTCTAAAGATATTTTCTCATCAGATCACAGTCACCAATTTTTCTTGATCCGATCCCTGACTTCATTAACGCGAAACGATGGAGATGCATGATTGGACCCACTGATGTGGTGCAAGACTGTTTTAGACATTTATTCGGATGATATCTTTACTTCTTTCAAAACCGAATATGACGACAGTTCAAGATGAATACAGTCATCCTGAAACCGTGAAACTCTTTATTGAATACCACACAAGCAGATCAACCCTCTCTGCAACCACGAGCCTGTAACTGCGACAAAGAAGTTCACATTTGAACCAAATGAGGAGGTTGATTAGATGGATATATAAAATGCATTATACAATTAACTTGTAATTTATGGTAATAAAGGTGTATTTAAATTGGATACATTTCAATAAATTTAACATTATATTCATCACATTAGTGACATGGGCAAAATAACTTATACTCAAACTATCGAATGAGTGTGTGTGTGTGCGTGATAGATGCGTTTTACAAATGCGAGCCATACTTGCAACCTACCTAGACCGTTATCATTTGCATCAGACTGTCACACCGCATAAGACAAATCGACCAATCATCTTGCTCTAGTCTACGTGACTTGATACCACCTACGTTTTCTATAGGCTGCTTGGCGATAAGTTCAAAACAGAAGTGCTATTTTGTTATGTTCCATTGTCCTGAACATCACCCCTGGTCTAACGAAATTTCAGTTCCAGTTGCGAAACGTTAGCAAAACACCTCCCTCACTGATAGCTTTCTATCCAGTATTGATATAAGATCGATTCCTAACGTATTCCAATATATTACTCGGTCACACTCTATTTCCAACTATTTCATAAATTCAATTTAAAATTAATAAATTGTAATGAGGTTATCATAATAATGCCATCTGGTTTATTTATGCATAATCTATAAATTACTACTGATGACCAGCTATGAGTCACCTCTTATTGCAACTTCCTTCTTGATAATCAACAGTTGTGTCAGGCTTTCCTTTCCAACATTTCTAATGAAAATGTCACTTGTCTTTTGTTTCAATTATATTGCTACTTACAAGTCATGTTTCATAAACTACCGATAAGTCATAATCAAACGAATTCAAGCGAATCCCAGAAAATTGGCATTTGATTATTTGATGTATCAATCTGAATAACAATGGCGTTGAAGTCTAACTTTGTTTACCAATGTTCACCGAACCTAAATTTACTGTTTTCTCCTGATTGCAGCAAAAAACAGAAACGATTGTCGAGCGTATGTGTATGGGATGTGAGCTCTCCTAAAACTGTTCGATTCCATTGATTGCATCTGTCGAGTTAGATCCAATTTATGGATCGGTCACCTGAAGGTTGGATGTA
This sequence comes from Atriophallophorus winterbourni, assembly GCA_013407085.1. Taxonomy (NCBI): domain Eukaryota; kingdom Metazoa; phylum Platyhelminthes; class Trematoda; order Plagiorchiida; family Microphallidae; genus Atriophallophorus; species Atriophallophorus winterbourni. Next base: position 3,437 of record JACCGJ010016187.1, on the reverse strand, counting down.
CCAATCAGATGAACAGTGGCCTTCAAGTCTAATGCTGATCACCACTTTTTCACTGTGTCATGACTCGCTAAAACTGCTTTTTACACTCGCCACCCGATGAGATCATACCGCAGGAAAACGGCTGTAGAGCGTTAGCGCTGGGGATGTGAACGCAACTCGGGGTTCATTTTGTTTGGTAATATAAAAATCAAATTCTTCAGATTTTAGATTTGTTAATAGGTAACTAAAGGGTTTTCTCACGATAGATGAAATTCAATCGTTCTTGGCTTAACCACCCTTTCAGTGAACCAAAGTTATGCTCTTGCACCCGCCACTACGAATATACCCGACATTCAACATGCGACTTCACCCGGAAAGATTGCACTCTATTAAAGTTTGGTAGCGATCAGTAGAACGATCATCAAGAGTGGAATATATGTGAGCATTTCGTTCAAACATAAGTGAACAGTTTCACAAGTAGTCAAGCGGTAGGCATATCCGCTAACGTGAAGTCCAATGTAGCGCTTTGAGTAATGCAGCTATCTTAAAAGGATAGTTTTGTTAGAAAGATATATACGAACATATAACAGTGATGCATCTGGTCATCAAACGAAGGCTTTTTAAACAGCGCACTAAAAATGCTATCTGGAAAGCTGTATCCAATAAACCAAAAAAGAGATCGTGCTCAAGAAAAATGACCGATCATACTCACACACGGAATGGATTCTTCTCGGAAATTAAGCATGAGTTTGGTAATTCACACATCACCTTGAATATAATCTAACTATACATCTTCTAATTCCTGCGGTTATATTCCAAGATATTTGAGCGACAGAAAATTAAAATTATAAAGACGAATACGTGCGGTTTTAAAACTTGTTTAAAGAGATGCTACAAGTCTGGATATTAGAAGCGTTGATCGGGTAGACGTAGCTCTTGGACTCGCAGTTTAATACAACGTTTGAGCAGCACATTTTAGCAGCTTCCTCCCAAAAAACTATGAGTATGATCGTTCCCTTTGAACACCTTCAAGTGAGATGTCAGACTAGCGTGTGTGATTGCGATTTGCTTGTTGACTTGACTAGGTCAACAGTAATAAACTCAAAACTGCTCAGATTACCGGCATGCCTGCTGCACCAAGTGGCATGAGAGGATCATTAATGTTTAATGGTTGCAATTCTGAGGTCTTTTTTAAATTCGCGCCAAACTAAGATGTATTCTCACACCGACACATTTTAGCTTTTATCTGGTTCTTCTGCGACGTGACGGCAGGCTTTCTATTCGGAATCGTTCCGGACCACGCAGTAAAGTATTTCATCTGCTAATCGGTGACCTGTTTTAACTGACGATTTAGCGATCATTGCTCACTACGAAGCTTATTGTCAGTCTCTAACGAACTTTCATCGTCAGAACTCAAGTCTGACAATCAGGATAAACACAAGTGAAGCTTGATCGAAGAAGTATAAATACTGGAAACATCATAGTGTGAATTCTGCTGATAATTTCTCGTCATACACTGAGGTTAATGAGCAACTAGGCAGATCAGCTGTTATCTGGTCCAGGGTCTCTGGCGCAAAAGCACGCTCAACTGAATTATCTTTTTACAGTGGCAAAACCCAATTCATGAACGAATGTTAATGTCCTTCATTTAAAGAATGAACCGTATCATGTTGAACCTATCGTAAATTGGCAGAACGACGAATGCAAGAGTGATCCTAACATTTACTCCAGAGAGTATTTGCACAGAAAGCTGGTTGAGTTATAACTATAGGATGAGAAACAATCGGATACCAAAAGTTCAGCTCTACGGGAAATTAAAATCAGGAATTCGATCAATAGGAGATTGTAATTGATCAACAAATAGGTCTATTATAGGGCGATAAAATGTAGACTTAATCGTACAATTTGGAAAAAGATCATTATTGTTCGTTCATTTTGGAGGCATATTGTGAAGCGAGCGTCACCCATAAGCTGTGAGAGAGCATATGCTGCTTTTGGAATCTGACCACGTGAAAACACTCAGAGCGGAGTCTTTAAAATGTAACAGATGTTGGTTTTGATGCATGGTCGGAGACAAACGAAGCATATTTTAACATACGTTCTCCATCAACACAACTTTTATTTTCTTTGAGACAAATAGGACATGTAGGGAAACTGTTTTCTAAGTTTTCGGTATCATTAAGCTATGCATGATATATTTCAATTTTAAAACTAATTTATTTTCCCCAACATAATCATTATTGAACTGGATGTAATGCTACTGAATTTTAGTTAAACATATAACTCTCTCGCTTGGCTGGACGCGTTTAACATTTATGCTGTAGCACATTGTTTGAAACAAATATGTCAATTAAGATAAATAACTTTTGGAAATCGTAAGACACAATTTGATGTTTTGTGCCCTTCTGTAGATCATTCTGAGAAATGTGTGCTCGTTTCCGAAGCCCTTAGATTTCGGAAATTGCAAGAAATAAGCGTTCATCTATGCTTATGAGTATTATGCGCATATCATGCGTATTGACTGTTCTTTCATCGAGTTAATCAGCTATATCAAGCTTGTTTAATTTTAAAACTTCAAATCTAGAAAACGGACACCTAAGCGCAGTATTTTGAAAAAAATATACGGATTATTTTCGCACATACGTTCACTATGAACTATAAGACGGATGCTTATCTAGGGTTGAGTTATAAAGAATCTTCACTGAACGCCATGATCATTTTCCTCTCTTAGATGTTTGTTGTAGGTATTTTATTTTGGTGCGATTGCAATCGTATACCGGATAGCATATTTGTCTCCAGGAAAATCCCGGGCTCTAATACCGACTGGGTTAAACATAGAGAAACACTCAACTGACCACGATTTCCCACTGTCTCAGTGTAAAATTAGAATCGACGATCGTTGAATATACATTTACGACCAAGTTATATCACCCCTTATGCTTCGTTCCAGTGGAACCCACGTTGAACACCGAGCCTCGTTGGCCTTAAAAGAAAATTATGGGGATTTAAAGATATGCATAGTTACTTCAATGCCCAATGACCACCGTAAACAACAGCCTCCTGGCTAGAAAGGCAAACGTGTACCCGCGATGCCTCTGCCGTTCCTGTCTTGGAACTAGGGCTCTATCTTTAGATTTTAACACGAAGCTGTATAAGTGGTTCGTCTTCCCTGCTGGACTGGATGCAGGGATGTCACAACTATTTTTGGCGCCAATTTCGCACTAAAGTAGTTCGGAGATCTGTATTGAGCACAGATGTCCTGCTGCGGTGTTCATATTTCATATCTACTCTGCCATCGCATAGGCATATGGTTATATTTGGTAGGTTTTCGACAAGCCAAGTCCAAAAAGAAAAAAAGAGTGGAAAGTTCGCTTTGAATGAATTATTGCGCTGAAACATTTTGTGCCGAGAATGAGAGTAAGTAGAAAACTGTTTGAATGCAACAAATTTGAAATATT
>JACCGJ010016186.1:0-11152 GCA_013407085.1 Atriophallophorus winterbourni | reverse complement strand
AACGATTTTTCTCTTTGTTCTGAAATTTCACTTAATATGTGGAATAAGTAAGTTAATAAATATCGGCGTAAATTGTCTGATATATTCTTCTATTAAACTTTTAAAGCAACTTGCATTACGGTGTATCTAACACACAGAACGATTTCTGGGCAATTAGAGAAATTTTTTGTAAGCTAATATATTCTCTTATATATCGTTTAGTGCATAAAACGTATTTTGTCAATAAAGAGCGTCCAAAATATTCAGCAATACATTGCATGATAATAAGCTTATAACAAATATTTTAAACTTTTCGAGCCCTCTAATAAATATTGTTTGTTAAGAGGGTGAACAATTTTTTCAACCGATAACATACGCAGGAATTTACTCGTTATTCATGAAATTATTCTCAGGTCATCAGGATGAAGATTTATTCGGCCTTATCAAATGCATTGCTTTTTGATGAGACAATATGACGCTAGGCAACAGTTCTGATATGTAATCCCAATTTATTTCATAAAAAAACAAGTATTATATGAGTAAGATAGTTAAAGAAACACAGATTGTCGTCAGCCCTCATCGATCTAAGTCAACCTTGGATGTACATCACAGGCATGCTACGCAGTTTTTAGAATGAATAAACTGTCCGATGCTCGAGTAAACATTTCATACTGATAAGAGTGCTCAGTCGATCGGCATTATTTGCACGTCGACGGCGTGATAGGTAGTTGGGAACCAAGAGCAGTATCTGTTGATTCTCAGTATGAACAAGACGCTTTACACAATTCCTTCAACGTAAACGTTCAGGATCAAGTTCTTCCAGACTTGAAGTTCAAATACCATTGCAAACGACGTTGTACCGCAAATACGGTCTGCCTGATTGTAGACTTCATCATGGAGCAGATGTTTTGAAATATCGACATTTGCTATTTTGTACACATGAATAAGCCAGATTAGGCGGCTCTTTTCTAGTATGGTGCACAGCACTAATCATTTTATCATTCGCCTAATTTACAAATACGTTTCTATTATTTTTTTTAATAAAACCATTCTAAATTTTCCTCGTATTTTAATAATTTAAATAAATCATGCAACGACGAAATGAAAAAGACTCAATTGTGTTCCTTTATTCACTAGCCGTTTCGGAACTAAATTTGGCATTGAACGGATCCCAAAGTATTAGAGTTGAGTTTCCAACAGCAAAAGAAATTGAAACCGGAGTTCCTGCCGTATACTATCGGATGTTGATACCACAAGGATTAGAAATAACGATATATAAAAATTCAGTAAGCATTGTCTCAAAATACCTTATCTAACCGATATATTTATTATTTATAACGATGTCGTTATGAACATTTAAATTCCCGCTTTTCGAAATTGAGTCAGCGTTCGTTTAGGTAAAGCAACATATATTCAATGTGATGAGAGACACTGATATAAATTAATTTTTTTGGGACGCTCGTTAATACCCCTTATTTGATAACCAGAAGAATGATTAAATCTGTATGAATAAAACTCAACTTCGATGCAGTTGAAAATGATCACATTTTGAAAATATGTGACAGAATGAAACTTAAAATTCTGTAAAGTATTGGGATCAGACAGAGGTGGAAAAACAAACGGATAGCAAAATTTTCATATTTTATACATAAACATTAAAGTGAATAAATTTGAAATGGGTTGAAGGACAATTTGTATTTGCATGCGTTTCCATCAACAACACACCATTCTAAAATAGTTTTATTAATTTCGTTTCATCTCCGCAAGCTTTTAATAGAGATACAAAATGAATATGTGATTTTATATCAATCTTGCAAGTCAATACTGCATACATTATCCATGGGATTTCGACGAAAGTTAGCGAATAATCAGGTAGAAATTTTATTCTACATTAAATGCGTAAGCGGCTGCAAATATATTACAAACAAACGCTTCACATATCTGGTCGGTTTCGTCAAATAAAGCGGCGAAATAAAATAAATTTATTCCAGCGAATGATAAGCCAATTGTTTTCGAGAACCAATCAATGTTTTAGTTAAAACTATATTGGTTCATAGCAACAAAATCTCCAAGACTCTTTGTATTAAATGAGACACATGGTAATTAATCACACAGTGTGCGAGTGATATCCCATTTAAACGTCAGCGATTGCATTGCGAGACATTTTTTGATGAAATTGCAAATAATTTTGTAAACAAATACCACATAAACACTTTTATTTCACACATTTGCTATTTCCTTCACTGTTTAGACTTAATTGAATGCTTGACAAATGTCACAAGAAATATGAGGTATCATGCTAGATTGATCTTTTCATCCTGAAAATTAAAAAAATGACGTGAAATACTTTATTCAAAAACAAATAATTTCGTTAGTCTGGCAACATACTGCACGTTTTTATAATTTAAAAGTTTATTTTACTACTTGAAACATCTCAGTAGTATCATTTTAATTCGAGATTCAATATTCAAAAATTCATTCAGTAAAAATCCAATAACTATTCAACACCGTAAAATATTGAATAAAAACAAATTTGGTAAATTAAGGCGTTGTGAAAATTGGAGGTTCCTGTAGGTAAAAATGTCACGGATTCTCGCGGTAAGATCGAAGATATTCGGCAAACAGACAGAAATCGGAAGTGGTTTGTACGGGGTGGGGATGCGAGCAACATATAATTTCGCACTATTTATGTTTTACCAATTGGTTTTAAGGTGGAATTACTAAGCATATATAAATCAAGCTGGTTTCTGAAAAATAATATGCTGGCTGATCCACTAATATCGGAAGGTACCGAAAAAGCTAACAACATTATTTCAACTTCTTTTACAACAGAGCATTGGAGACCTGGGCTTTTATGATGCTCATAGGAATCGATTTTTCTCGACAAGATACGATCCTGCTGGTTGGATGCGGTACAGCGCTGGTCGTGAGTTGTGTACGGTTGTCACAAGAAATGATGAATCGTCTCGGCTTTTATTTACGCTACAAGCTGTACCACGTATGTATTCAAAATTGATATGATGGCCCACAAAAAGGAATTTCTCAATATTATTTCTTTTGCGTTGCTGAAAACACTGTGAAAATCTTTTGACGGTTCATGTACTATAATACTTTTTGTTTGCTTTGTAAATCCAATTTTGAAATTTTATATTTGAATGTATTTCCATCACATCATTTTCATTTCAATTCACAATCATAAATAAGTTTTAACGTAGCACACATGCGCGTTCACATATTTTGATGGAAAGATGCAATGCTAAGACATTTTTCTCGGAATTAAGATACACTTAGCATTTTTCAGTGAATTAATTTGGGTTGTTTCAATTTTAAGTAACCTTTTGCTACGTAGTATTCATGTCAACAATACAATTACATGAAATAGATGAATTGTCAGAGTAGAATACCAATCCGAAACGCTAAAATCTCACCGGAAGCACAGGACCGGTTTCGAGGTTTTTGCCTCTCATCAGCTATGCGTATCCGCTGGACTCTTCGCGTTTCGAACTAGTATTTGTGTACACGGATGGCGTAATGTGAACTGAAGTTCTCGTCTACTCGCTACTTTATAAGTAGCTGAAGGGACTAAACTAAGCCCCAACTGATCCAACGGCGTATTGCCGCGAGGGTTATTACAACCCCAGGATAGATCAGAGTAGAATACCAATCCGAAACGCTAAAATCTCACCGGAAGCACAGGACCGGTTTCGAGGTTTTTGCCTCTCATCAGCTCAGCGGATACGCATAGCTGATGAGAGGCAAAAACCTCGAAACCGGTCCTGTGCTTCCGGTGAGATTTTAGCGTTTCGGAATGGTATTCTACTCTGATCTATCCTGGGGTTGTAATAACCCTCGCGGCAATACGCCGTTGGATCAGTTGGGGCTTAGTTTCGTCCCTTCAGCTACTTATCCATTAGCTCTTACGGATGTCTTGTTTTTCTTTCCGCTAATCAGGTGGATGTATCGAAATAGCAGTGAAGTAGTAACACAATTGATAATTGCAAGAATTGGTTTATGAGAGTTCAAGTGTGGAGATTTGAGGAACAACATAATATGGTTACTTGAAGCCTTTGGATCGTTTGTCAAGAAATCACTCTGTCATTCGTTATTTATGCACCATGGTTGGTTACACGATCTAAGTTTACCAGTACTTGTAAATTTCTACATGTTTCACCACTTTTTCACCATTTGAAAGCTAATCTGCACTGCCTCAACATGCTGACTGTACACATGCCAAAGTGGGTTGTGATGTCTAAGTACCAAAGCTTTTTATATAATGACATTTTTACAATTCTAAATATGTCAAGCTTTGGGTAAATTTTGAAAACTTTGATTTTTTCCGGATGGGTTCGTTAAAAACATTAATCCACGTTTATTGCGAACCATCTTGACAATTTTACTTTGATTATTCTGAAAGGTTTTCATTATAATTAGTAAACGTTTTATCTAAGATTTTTCTGATTTAATCTTTATAACTTTCGGTTTATACATTCAGTTTTACTTCACATTTTTATTTTCTCATTTTAAACTACTCTATGTTCATTTTCTTCCAGATTCCGCACCATGTAAGTCTTTTCATTGCTGAAAATGTGTTTGAGTGTGTTATACATTTGAGAAATAGTCATTTGAATTTAATCGAGCAGTGATTTTGGAATTTAGATTCGCGCATTTTGGACAGACTGGGCTTCCCTTTACAGGCTATTTAGGCAAATGTAACCTTGCGTAACCTGGGGTCTTAGAATAAAATCATCGTTGACCCTTTCAACTCAGTGGCAATCAATTGCAGACAAATTTCTGATAACAAATTTACCCCATGATGTTGTTGGCATTACAGGTGCATTAATTTTTTAATAGAAAGATTTTTCACTGGAGATCTACACTAGACCTATGGATCAGAAGGACTGATAAGGAATGGAAAAGTTGAAACTTGTAATAAGCAAATACACTGGAAAGGAAACTTGAGGATTGCAACTTTATCAGATGCATAGCGATAAGATCAATAATACGTAATCCAAGTATTGTTTGATGAGATTTCGACAAGAATTTCGTTACGATATACATCAAGACTGGCGAGGACAGATTAATAGTGTCTTATACCAGCGTTAGTGAAAATTGAATTCGAAGACACTAGCATTTTCATGTTTATATTTTCATTAAAATGAAGTGCTCCGCAATGTAACTTTGTATTTAAAACGAGTATGAGCTGAAGCTTGTGCGGCAATAATTACACGTGTGTGATGTGCTTTAATTTTGATGTTTGCAAATCTCTATTTACACGAATTTTCCAACATTAAAGAGCTTACAACCGGTCTCACTGTTTAAACAATACGATCACGATCCCAAGAATTTGATTCAGTTGATAAAAGTTAAATAAGATCATAAATTGTGATCAACTATTGAATAAAATGGAAACGGGCGTATGGATAAAGAAGTGATGCATGTATGCCACACTTGGATACGGTTGGTACATTCAACTTGTTCAATCACATGATCATACTCTCCCTACCTGATGAGTGCAAACAGCAGGAAACCGGCCGTCGGTTGTGTGTGCGTGATGGAGATTCATGCAAATGAGTTTTAAGATAATGGTCATTGATGCAAACAGAGTCTACATAGGTGTTTGGTCATGTGATTGAACAGACTGCTCGTACCAACCCTATTCAACAGTGGCATATGTTCGCAACTTGTGTACACTTCTTCCACTGTTTCAAGCGCATGCGTATTCTGATCCTACTTTACCTACCCGATGAGTGCAAACAGCACGAAACATGTCGTGGGGTGTCTGTGTCTAATGAAGATGTAAGCAAATGAGCTTATTCCGAAAATATGGATATTTTGTATAAATTCACACCTTAAACTGCATCCACATAACTATCGGTGACATGGGAGTTCAATTTTGTTCACTTAGGTTCAACTGTATCAACGGATGTGGATCCGAATTTCTGTCTTTGCCAGATGAATGTAAACTTTATTGACGTGGTCGTTTTGAGCGTATGATTTGAAAGCTTGCAGAATTGGATGTTTTGTTTGGCCCCATTGGTTGTACCCCATCGCCATGTTTCACCAATAGATGTTCTGAATGTCTGTCTTATATGAAAGTGACTGGGAAATTCAACTTTGGTCGAACATTTCCGTAACTTTTCCACCTTGCACTTAACGGATCGTAGTGTTTGTGAAATGAAATAGTAAGCAAAAATAGATTAATTGGTTCGACCCATGCTTCAGAAATTTGTTCACAAATTAACAATCCGAAGATAGGCTTTATAATAATTTTACATTTCATTTGTCAGAATCTATTTGTATTATCATGTTTTTCACGAATTAAAATAAGCAAAACCGTATTATAATAATCTCCTTGCTGATTATCAAAAATTGTTAAATCATACTTTGAATTAGCTGCAATAAACGTTGTTTTCTTCGAACAGATTCTGTCGACGCTGATGAAGGAGTTGGTGGGTTTCACATTTAGAGGAAATTCGTACCGTTTTATTTTTCAAATCGAGAAATCCACAAGCGCCTGGAGACAATTGAATGTTAAGCAAGACTGGCTTATTTACAATCAGTTATATCAATTTATGATAAATTTTCGCTCCAGACACACGAAAAAATTGCTCTCAATTATTATCTACCTTTTAGCACGATTTATTATCGATATGATTTAACTCACTTGACAGGAAGTTGAATTGTTGTAGTTGTATTCTAACTGTCACTTGTGCTCAATTCTCGCTAGCTTATGCGGAGGAACTAGGATAAGCGCACTTTGTGGCGGGATTCAAATGTATACCACCAGATGAACATCCAGTTTTTTGCTGTGCCACTGTAGCCAAGCAGATTATAAGTACGGAAACAAACAATAAATTCGATATTATCCAACTCGAAATGATCCAACTCGATATGTAACCAATTACCAGGCTATATCATAGTCAAATGTCTTAACCACCTTGAAAAAGCTGATTTGCATATATTTTCGTCAAACACACCCCACGATCGGTTTCGTACTGTTTCTATGTGTGATGGAAATGCACGCAAAAGAGCTTTTTTGATCAATAACATTGATTCAAACAGTGTCTACATGGGTGTGGTCTCATGTGATTGAACGTGTTGGTCATACCAACCTTATTCATCAGTTGCAAACAAGCGCAATTTCTTTGGCTCAACGACCAGTTTTCTAAGCGCGCCCTGGAATAGCAAAACAAGGTCAGATAAATATAAATGTTCCTTGCGATGCATGATGTCATCTGGTAGTGAATGTAAGACCGCGGTAATGCGTCCATCTGTCTATAATTTACCATGTCTACCTCCGGCGCTCATAACGCGAAGCAATTTCAGTTTTCAAAGTTTTTAATAAGCGAATAATAAAGGACCGCACTGATTCTTCACGAATACCTAAATCCCATCATAATTTAAATTCCGTTCTTGCCTCGTGCACTTTAATCAAAGTTTTCAAGCGAACTTATGCAAACTGTTCCTCATCTACTTCATGCCGAACTGGATTTGTATAACCGATCTCGTAAACTCACAGATCGTACAATAGATGATGATTTTATCAACAAGTTTTTGTTTTAACAAGATACACCTGAAACAGCTCTCGTTAGCCTGGAGGGCAGTCCATCTAAGGTAAGAAGACCCTGATTCCAAACCTCCGCTGCCTTGCGGCATACCCGACTGCTGAAAGGCTTCGGGTGTGAGCCCTGAGGAAAAATCCCTGCTGCCTTGCGGAGACTTTTTGAGTCAAAGGCGTCAGGGGGGTCCAAGCTAACCCCCTACTTCGGCCTTGGCAACCGGGTAGTATGTACGCCTACACAAGACCATGAATCCACTTCAAGTCCACAACTCGCTGGCAAAAATCACGGTCGCTACATTACATCACATGCCGATTATATCCATCCACCACCCCCAGTTATATCCCACACGACCCTCATTTTATATCCCACGACCCTCAGTACCCTCAGTTACACACAAGCCAATGAATCGCGTCAAGAGGCCCTTCCAGCTCGCCAAACACAGAACAACAGCCAAGCCAAGGGCTCACTTTCCTGAAACCCCGTATCCCGTCAGCTAGCGCATTCAACGTCAGGAACCTTGAGGCATACAGGACAACAGGGCTGGGTAGCTCGTACACTAGAAACTATGAGAGTAGACGGTCCTGCTGCCTATCAGAAACGCGCTTACACGACTCTAGGCATGTGTAAACCATGGCCTCACCGAATATACCGGAGTCAAGTTCCGTTTGCGGTTCTGGTGATGAATAGGCCCAACAGGCGGACTGCAGGAAGTTGTATTGCCTGAGCTCACGCGCCGAGGCAGCCTTGATCGACTGGTTACCTGTCAATAGCCGTTTGTGCGCCGTCCGACTTGGTGGCTCATGCAAAATCAGTCAACACAGGCAGAACACCCGTGCACTTTTCGTCATCACAGCCTACGCCCCCACTGACTGCAGTGCTGATTTAGCGAAAGACGAATTCTACCGAGGTCTAGACGAATTACTGCGTAAAGCACGAAAGTCGGATATTGTCATCCTGGCTGGCGATCTTAATGCCCGAGTTGGCCGCCGCCTCTCACAAAGTGAACGACACCTCGGTGGTCCATATGGTCTCGATTGCGTCCGATCAGACAACGGTGGACGCCTGTTGAGTCTATGTGCTGAGCACCGCCTATTTCTCAGCAGTGTCAACTTCCGACATTCCAAACAACGGTCAGCAACATGGAGATCCCCCTCGACAGGACTCTGGACACAAATTGATCACATTGCGATCAGTTATCGATGACGTTCCAGTGTGCAAGACTGCAGATCATATTGGTCGACCTGCCTATCATCAGACCACGCGTTAGTCTGTGCAAACCGAACTATGCGTTTCAGCGGATCGCGTAAGAAAAATATCACGAGGCTGGATACGCTTAAACTATCAGATAGAGCAGTGGCAGAGAACTATCTAACGGCCCTATCTAATGCACTTGGACACCATCCTGATAATATTGAGGAGCATTGGGCTCAAATCCAAAGCGCAATGTATCATGCTGGCCTGGAAAGCTGTGGAACATCCAAGCGAACAGATTCCAACTGGATATCTGCTGCTACAGCCAAATTAATTGACCAACAGCGTTCCTTACCTCCGGGGAAAGATATGATGAACAGCGCAGGCAAATTCGCCACCAGTTGAAGACCAGCCTCAAAACGGACCGAGAATCATGGTGGGAAGAGCGGGCAAGCGAGATGGAAGCAGCCCAAGCAGTGGGCAACACCCGCAAATTGTTCCAGCTTATACGCTCCACGGGACCCCGAATGCCCAGCGTGAGCGAACTCATCACGGAAGCAGATGGGTCGTTGATCACCAACAGAGAAAGGCGAATGGACCGCTGGAGGGAACATTTCGCTAGCCAATTCAATCAACCGCGACCACTCTCTGTTGCTCAGCCTAGTGGCTCCACCACTCAGTGGCCGGCCCCACGGGAACCACCTACAGAGGCCGAAATTCGCTCACACATAATGAAGCTTAAACGACGCAAAGCCCCTGGTTTAGACGAGCTACCAGCCGAACTATTTGTTGAAGGTGTCGAGGTTTTGTGCAGTGAACTCTCAGTGCTATTCGGAAAGATCTGGAACGAGGAAACCATACCCAGCGCGTGGGGACCGTCAGCCATCGTCCCAGTATTCAAGAAAGGGTCGAGGAAAGAGTGCGGTAATCACAGGGGTATCAGTCTCATATCGATGGTCTCTAAACTGTTCGCATTAATCATCCTGACCAGGCTTAACAGCTACCGAGAAGCAGAGTATCGAGAAGAACAGGCTGGTTTTAGAGGAGCAACGTTACCAATACGCACGTCCAACAATCATCGTCTTTCTTGACATACGAGCAGCCTTCGATTCCATTGACAGAACCGCCCTCTGGGACTGTCTCATTCGCCATGGTGTCCCACAGAAGTACGTAATCCTGCTCAAGAAGCTGTACTGCCACACCACCGGCAGAGTCAAAGCCTATGGTGACTTATCCAAGCAGTTCACCATCTCCAGCGGGGTTCGTCAAGGATGTCCGATCTCCCCATTCCTATTTAACTTTGCGATTGACGATGTCATGCAGGCAGCAACAGCCCAGCTACCGAATTGTGGGATCGACCTGCTCCCCGGTCGACGAGTTATGGATCTGGACTATGCTGACGACATTGCTCTCCTCGGAGAGGATGCGTGCGCCATACAAAGCGCTTTGGATCTACTCGTTGATCAGTTGTCGCTGTATGGATTACACTTCTCTCCGTCAAAATGCAAAGTGTTCCTACAGGATTGGACAGACCCAACACTTGATTTGACGATCGAAAACCATAAACTGGAAGTGACTGACAGATTCATCTACCTAGGGAGCTGCATCACAACTGCGGGCGATATCGAAGCTGAAATCACAGCACGGATTGCAAGAGCACGCCATGCTTTCGCTGGGCTACGGTATCTGTGGCGCCGACGCGATGTTGGACTACGCTTGAAGGGCACATTGTACCAGGCCACCGTACGAGCAGTTCTACTGTATGGCTGCGAGACGTGGGCGCTGCGACAAGCTGATAGTCAACGATTATCGACGTTTGATCATCGCTGCCTGCGGAGTATAGCTCGTTTAAGCTGGCAACAGAAAGTCAAAAATGATGACGTCAGGAGGGCAATCCTCGGTGATCGCTCTGTGCCACTCTCCGATCATATATCCATGTGCCAGCTGAGATGGCTGGGGCACGTTCTCCGTATGGATGAGCGACGCCTTCCTCGCCTAGCTCTTTTTGCTCTCGCCGGACCAGATTGGAAACGTCGCCGTGGCGGGCAAAGGAATACCTGGCGGAAGACCCTCAAACGTCTAACAGCCCCACTAGCCATCGTGGGAACATCGCGCTTACCCGGGTGGGGTCCGAAGGACCGTGAAGACATGTGGCTGACAACACTCAGTGTGATGGCACAAGAAAGAAACCAGTGGCGAGAATCCTGCCGTGCTTGTGTTCCCGTTTATCAATGACCCTCCCCCCTCCCTTATTCCAAAAAAGACAAAAAAAGATCAAAAGCGGCATGTGTAAACAGACAGACAAAAAATCACCCTCTTTTTTTCTTTTTTCTTTCTCTCATCATGTACCTTCTTCATGGTATACTTGTTGGCACACCGTCTGTAAAGACTTGTGTGAAATAATAATAATAAAATAATAA
>JACCGJ010016183.1:0-13418 GCA_013407085.1 Atriophallophorus winterbourni | reverse complement strand
GCGCAGCTTGTTACACGGTCGGTAACTGCTCATCGCCTGGCTGGCCTGACGGTAGCACGCACGAACCAAGGTAACAAAAGTGTTCACCAGCTCCAGTTCTCACACCACCAATCTTGAGAGTCAGATGAGTCCATGGCGGTGGTAAATACTTGTTTTGCGCGTGTTGAGGCGTAGCCCGCCCCAGCATAGAAGCAAATGAGCTGAGGCGTTCCAGGGTCGTCTGAAGCGTTTCAGGATCATCCCCCAAGATTACGATGTCGTCGGCATACTCCAAATCGACAATCGAAACGCTCGGACTCAGTATCACACCGGCGTAATCTGAAAGCGCTTGCTTCATTGTCCAATCGATCGCGAAGTTGAATAGCACAGGGGACAAAGGGCACCCTTGCCGGACACCGGTCATAATGGGGAACGTCGAGGACACCATTCCATATTCGCGTACGCGGCTGAATGAATAGTACGCTTGCATCATGCGCACAAGTTTCTCCGGCATACCATCCGCCAGCATCACACTCCACAGCGAATCTCGGTCGACGGAGTCGAAGGCGGCTTCGAATTCGATGAAACAAGCGGTTGTTGCCTGCTGATAGCGGTAACGATGTTCCAGAATCCGACGCAATGTGAACAGCTGGTCGACGCAGCCCCGACCTCGACGAAAACCGCCTTGGTTGACTCGCGTACGTATATCCCTCTCTTCCGTAAAGCGGCATAAGAGAATCACTGCAAAAACCTTCGCGGCGATGTCGATAAGACTGATGCCACGGTAGTTGTCGCACAATGATGCATTACCTTTCTTCAAGATGGGGATCAAGAGTGAAGTGCCCCAGTCGCGTGGAAGCTCCTCTAGTTCCCATATCTTACGATACAAATCATTCAGTGGTTCAATCAAAACGGAAGAGCAGGCCTTGTGCACCTCAGGGGGGACGCCGTCTTCGCCAGGGGACTTGTTGTTCCTTAGTCGGCCGATGGCTCGGATGATTTCGTCGCGCGTTGGGTGATCGCATGAAACATTATATGTCTCGCTCGCTACAGCCGTTGGTAGTGCCGTCAGTGGCGCCGGTCGATTTAGCAACATGCTGAAATGCTCAGCCCAGCGTTCCACTTTCTTGTCCGGTTCGCAAAGCGGTGAGCCGCTCAAATCCCAAAGTGGGTGTTCGGTCGAATCTCGTCGGCCCGAAGAAATACGGATCAGGTGGAAGAGTGAGCCAAATTGGCCGCTACTCGAAGCATTCTCCATTTCTTTAGCTAAACATTCCCAATACGTGTTGTGATCGTGCCTGGCAGAACGCGTGGCTTGTCGTCTGAGGCTGCGGTGCGCTGACGATCCCGACAATCGCGCTTCGCGAGCTTTGTCAGATAACTTCAGGGTTTCCTCGCATAGCCAGTCTTTCCGTTTACGGGAAGTCATCCCGAGCTCCGCTATTGAGGCTCGTTGTAGCGCTGATTTCAGATGATTCCATTGAGAGTCGACTGAAGCATTGGATTCGTCCGAAACCTCAAAGTTAGTTAGCTCGGAGGCGAGAGAATTGGATAGAGCGAGACACTTTTCACTGTCGTTCAAAGCCGCTGTATTAATTCGTTTAGTGGGGCGGGGCCTCGGACGAGAGCTGAGGTGAATTTTGATTCTCGCGCGTAGCAGGACGTGATCTGTACCGCTGGCGTTGCCAGTCTCCGCACCACGATAAGCCCTACAGTCCTCAACAGATGAGTTCCAGCGCGAGCGGACCAAAATATGATCCAGCTGGTGTGCAGTGCGGCCGTCGTTAGAATACCATGTTAACAAGTGTCTCCTAGGATGCTGAAAGCGCGTGTTCGTCACTGTCAGACGGTTAAAGCTGGCGAAATTAAGCATGCGCTCACCATTTTCGCAACGTGTTCCGAGACTGAACTTGCCGATAATCCGCTGTGTAGTAGCATCCGGTTCGCCTGTACGGGCATTCCAGTCACCAGCAATGATCGGCATGTCGCGCCTAGGGATTTTATCTACGGCCTTTTGTAATTCTTCATAAAATGCGTCCTTGGATGCATCGTCGGTGGGCATGGTAGACGCGTAAACAGACAAAACACTCAGGTTGACCGGTTTCCCACGGAAACGCATAACCAAAATTCGTGGTGAAATGGCTTCCCATAACGTTAGGGCATTTTGAGCCTTCGCATCAAGCGCAATCGCAACGCCGTGTAGCCCGGAGTTGTCAGTGGGTCCACTGTGGTGCAACCAGTAGGAGATGTCTCTCCCTGAAATCTTGATACGAATGCAGCCAGTGCCCGGGATTCTTACCTCCGACAAGCAGCCTATACTCACGCCATAGTCGCAGAGACTGCGCATCGTGATGCATTGGCTACCGGGATCGAGGAGCGTTCTGACATTCCAACATGAGATAAACAACGGGGAGCGGGTATTAAGGGGCCCAGCTTGCTTACTTTTCACCCCAGCCGCTGGGAGAGCATGAGGCGCGTCGCGTACCGGGAACGCCGTAGCATTAGCGATAGTTTGTAATAGTTCGTGATTCATGAAGTGTCTCGGGAATTTGGATACAAAGCAGCGTCCCCAGCACCACTCGGCGTTTGTTCGAGTCGACTTCTCTAGCCTTTGCACAACCAAGTGCGACCTGCAAGGCAGCAGGGAGTTGACAGAAAGAGGTGGTGTGCACCAACTAACCGTCTACGGGACTCTGCTCCAGATTTTTCCTCAGGGTTTTCTCCTGAAGCCTTTCCCGCGATTGGGTATCCCGCAAGGCAGCGGAGGTTTAAAATCAGGGTTTTCCTTCCCCTAGATGAAATGCCTTCCCAGGCTAACGAGCTCCATCTGCCCGAAGCAAACTGGTTTTCAGGCGCCAGTCAATCGCCCTCGCCCCTTCTCCTGTTGGTAGAAGCAGTTCCGCCGGGCTCAGAGAGCCACTCGTGCAGGCCAGAAGCTGTACTTGGTTGCAGAGGCTATTTGAGAGGCACGCCATATGCGTCTCAAATAGCCTCTGACAACCAAGTTCAGCTTCTGGCCTGCACGAGGCCAAGACACACAAGTAAGTGGGAAATGGAAGTGAGACTCAAGCGTGTTTCCGCATGCAGCTCATTACCTAAGGCGAATCAATTTCGTACGGGGTTGGAAGTGCAGTACGTATGTATGTATGAAAGCACAAGCTTGATCCAGTATGTATGTATGTATGTATGCCTGATCCAGGCAAAGTGCCACACAGTCAGAGACTGCAAATGGGCTGAGATAATGACAAGTTGCACATGCCTAGACATATATGAGAAGGAAAATGGAAATGACAGTGAGACTCCAGCGTATTTTAGCATGCGGCTCACTCCTTGTTGCAAATAAATTGAGCACGATGTTAGCCGCACAGCACTGTACAGAACCGCACCATTGCACATTTGTGCAGTACTGAAATACTCTAGAATAAGATCCGAAATGGTATGGTATGGTATGAAAGCACAAGTCTGATTCAGGCAAAGTGCCGCACAGCTGAGACTGCACGTGGGCTAAGTTACTGTCAGGTTGCCCAGGCCTAGACAGATATGAGGGGGGAAATAGAAATAGAAATGGTAGACTCCAGTGTGTTTCAGCTTGCAGCTCACTACCGTTGGCCAATCAATTTAGCACGATGTTAGCCGCACGGCACAGAAATGCTGCACGATTGCACATCCGTGTGGAGATCCGAAATGAGTGCAAAAGTACTCACGTTTGTATAGTATTGGTAACGTTTTACTAATCTAGCACGAGAGTTGTTGTTGTTGGCCTCCATCGGTCGATGTCGACCATGGATGTACGACACAATCGCATGAATTTTCATGTTCTATAGCTTTTTGAATGGCTAAACAGTCCTATTCGGGAGGAACAAATGTCTCCCGCAGCGCTGGCAACGATAGTCAGAACTCGGTTGTATTGCATCAGTTGCGCGCCGGTGGCGTGATCTGCGTTCAGCAGCCAAGAGCTGTATCTGCTCCTCCCCAGCTTGCAGACGACGCTTTACACAATTCCTCCAATGTGAGCGGTCAAGAGCAAGTTCTTCCCAACTCGCAGGGTCAATGCCAAGAGTTTTCATATCTCTTTTGCAAACGTGCAAGAATCCTTAATAGAAAAGATAGATATAAAAACAAGCTAACATACATCATCATGAATCACAAGTCTGGAGACAGACAAAGTACCAAGCAATATGAAGCAGGAAAAGTAGATAAGCAAGCGCGTGAAAAATGGGAAGCAGGCAAGCGGAATATGCAAAAGCAAATGCGCAAAAATCAGCTTGTTTTTGTAGTTTCACTGGATGCGACTTTGTGTTTTTTTGTTCATCAAATTTAATATAATAATAATATACCGGATAAAAGATAAGGACACACATAATAAAATACACTGGTACCATTGACTGCGGTTTGCAGACATATCTCGTAGGGTCTTCAGCCAACTAATAGGCCGAGCTTTTGGACCCCACCCAGTTAAACGAACACACCCAGGTGAGCCTAGCACTACGGTGAGTTTCTTTCCTCCCAATGCGCCACGTCATGGATTGGCCGCACGGTGGTTTCTTCCATGCGTTAATTTCCACAAAAACGAAAAAATGGAGAGCAAACGCTTTTTGTGTTTCAAAAGATTTCCCCAATATTTTTGAGTTTTTGACAATACATAGGGATGGATTTAATCTTAAGGTTAATGCTCCGGAAAGAGCACCTGCCATCTTTCTTCCAGCACAGGTTTGAACGTATTTAATGAAGCACCGAGACTAGATCAACGGGGGTGAGTTCTGCGCGTTCGCTACACAGATGCTAAAATGTGTTTTGAATTCCAACCCGGTGCTATTTAATTAGCTTGAGACGGTGCCCTCGTGTACCAACCAAATGAGAGAACAGAAGGAAGTCATCGAATTCGAGACGCCTTAATCTTTTCATAATTTTAAAGGTCTCTATAATATCATGATCAGTAAAATTACCACCGTTCTTCATGTTTAATGCTCTGAAGGATGCTGATATTGTAACTATATACTGTCTCTTTTTGTAGACGTTTTGATGCTAACATGTATATTGTCTTCCAGAGTACGACACCCGAAATTTATAT
Source organism: Atriophallophorus winterbourni (assembly GCA_013407085.1). NCBI lineage: Eukaryota > Metazoa > Platyhelminthes > Trematoda > Plagiorchiida > Microphallidae > Atriophallophorus > Atriophallophorus winterbourni. Next base: position 8,368 of record JACCGJ010016183.1, on the reverse strand, counting down.
CACGGAAGCTTGTGGAGCGCCAACTCGCGTACGAGGATAGGAGGAGCTTGCTGAAACTCTAACCCCTAGAGCTTCGAAGGGAAAGAGATGAACATTCTCCTGACATCAACCGTATTCTTCTCGGGTCAATATGGAGCGAGTGCCACTCACTACTTCCGATTAGGAGTAACATTATTGTCACAAACGTTGTGACCTCTGATTGGTTGATTATTTGATTGGCTAAAATTATTCTCAAAAACGTTCTGACATCTGATTGGTCGGTTATTTGATTGGCTAAAATTATTCATTCTGGGTCAAATAAAACTCCTCGCAAGTGATCAGGGATCACTTTGGTAATAATGAGCGCTAACGATATCACTGAGCTTTTTCAGCATACTATTGGTAACCGGTTGTTCGAAAGTCTCGAGGAATTGAACCACATGCTGGCAGAATTCACTCGAGTTTCCGGAACCCACTATTCCAAACGATCTTCGAAAAGAAATTCAGCGGGCGAGCTGACATTCATGAAATATGAGTGTCAACGAAAAGGATCCGTACAGAGGCCTACACTTGGAATTCATCGTCGAACTTCCACCGCAACCAATTGCGAAGCTTTTTTCAACATTGGTCGCCATGGCGTGCAATTTCGGATTACTACTAGTAACATGGTCCATAACCATGAATTAGTAACTGGTGAAGCCGGATCGTGGCACTCCCGAAACAGACGACTCACTCCTTCGGAACTGCATGCCATTCAGCCGTTGCTTGAAAGCGGAACCCCGTCATACATTATTCGGTATTATGTGAATGCTCGGTTCCAGAAGAATCTTAATGGCTGCGATGTTGTGAATATGCGTCGTCGAGTTCTGGCAGGACGAAACAATCCCGGTAATAGTTTTTGAAATGAAATTTAAATGAAATTTTAATTAGTGAATATACTTATAATAATCCATTTTTCATAGCCTATATTCGTCGCATGGAAGCTGAACTGAACGTCGATGGAAAGGCAAGGGTACTGCTGGACGAAACAGACAGGATGACGCATTTCGTGTTCTGTACAAAGGCGATGCTAAGTTTGTTTAATCGTTTTTCCGATTTTATTCTCATCGATGGTACCTTCCGTACCAATCGTGAGAAATATTTTCTTTATCAATTGATGATCGTAGATGGCTGCCGGAAGAGTCTTCCTGTAGCAATAGGTTTTCTGTGGCGGGAGACAGCAGAGGATATTCGGACGTTCCTACTTACCTTCGTTGAATTCGTCGGTGATAGGGACGCCGTTCGTACTATTATGTCCGATGGAGCCCCTGCGATAGCGAATGCAGTTGAAGACGTTTTTCCCAACGCTTCACATTTGCTTTGCCGAGTGCACATTATTCGGAATGTCACTCGTCGTAACCCCCAGAGGGAAGCTCTTAAATGGGTGTACGTAGCAATTAGTACCAGGAGTTTATGGCGATACGCCTTTGCGTTAATCAATGTGCAAAGAGCGGATCCCGTGTTCTTTTCATACTTCAAAGGGCAATACTGTGGCAGCTCCCGTAAGTGGGCAAATGCTCGCCGTCCTAAGGTATCTACTTACGGTATTGGGGACACGAACATGGTAGAGGTGATGCACAAATGTTTAAAAATGAATCGCCTTAGTGGTAGGATCGCTATATGGGAGGCCATTCGGATATCCCAAATCGGAGTTGGGTATCTTATCTGGCACCGACAACGCGAAATTTATTCGAATAGCATGAGGCGGGTCCGCGTCCCCAACCACTCGGAATTAGATTCCCTGTGCGATCTTCTTATGCCATACGCCGTAGACCTCATATCCGCAAACGTAACTGCTTCCACAGTTACTATAGTAGGCTCAACGGAAATTATGGTGCTTGTAAGGGACTCGCGGGTTTGGGAGGTGTGCTGCTTAAACTGGAAGTGCACATGTACATTTTTCGTTGATCAATGTTTGCCATGTAGGCACGTGCTTGCTGCGGCAATATTGAAAAACATTGATGTGTCGTCACTCCCGCTTTCCAAGCGCTGGTTAAAGATTACTAATGACGTAATGCGAGTAGAATTTTCTTCTGCAAACGTTCTCAGGCGAACTAATCGCGTGTTCTCATCGGGTCAATCTTACGCACAAGAATTAATAAATCTTTTGCGCCGCAAATTAGAGCCACCATACGTCAATCTGTTCCTGCGTTGTTTCAATAACTTCTTAAATACGACTGGTCCTTGTCCAATGCCTCCGTACAATTTAACATTAGACCTTGACACTATGCCACTCGAGTCCCTACGTTATGACACGCTTCCAGTGGAAACATTATTGAATATAGAGCCCAGCGACGTCAACAGTCAGATATCGTCTCCGGTAGCCAGTTACGACGAAGAAGCAACGATTCCCGCTGTGGAAGGCAACGTTGTTCGGGTATTAGGCGTTCACGATGGCCGGATCAACGATCGTGGACGGGCATCTTCTTCTCACAACCCAATCCCATCCACCTCTCGACTACCTCCAGTAGATCTGGATGAGTTATTAGGCCACGATCAAGTATGTGGTCAGTGTGGTTCTGATGAACCACCGGAATTTGCTGGAAGAACAATAGAATGGGAGCAATGCCCTTATTGTAACCAGTGGTATCATCTCCACTGTTTAATTACCCCCCCATTTGTGACTGATAAGTGGTGCTTCGATTGCATGCAAAAATTTGAATGAATTTTTAATATAATTTTACACAGTTAACTATGATCTAATCTATTTATCATGAGTTTTAGTGTCCAGTAATTAGCGATGGGATCCGAACTTGTTGTCTGCGTTTCTGGAATCGTTCGAAAATGTGATTCGTGATCACTATCCACGTGTAAGTTCGAAATATTTTTTCGTTATCATGATGACGTGTTTGGTTTTGTACCAGACAATGGGCTGGCATTATAACCACGAAAATGTGATCCAATCTATTCAAACCGCTGATGCAAACCCGCAAACCTAATCAACTTAGCATTGATCACGCAGTCAAAACACATGAAGAGTGTTTATATTTTTGTTTGAAGATGATACAACGTTTTTATAAGAAATTGTGGCCTTAAGTTAATGCATTTCATTCGGAGTGAAAAGTTTGGGTCATAGTGTGTCGGGCTATAGTGTTCACCAGTTAACATCACCAACACGCTCGCTTGAACGCGGGGACTCTGAAACTGGTAGCCACTTAATTAAACTTTTTATCTTATTCTTTCCGCCATACGCCATCGCAATCCGCAACGAACCAATCGAGAGGAGAACCGATAACGGTGAAAATTATCAATCGCAACTATCCATGCAACAGTGAAACCATTCAGTGATAGCGTGAGTATTTTCTTTAGTGTTATTTCGTAACACTCACGAAAGATAACCAGATCTGTTTTACAGGTATTCACATTTCGGGTCACTGGCTACATCGGAATATCAATTCGAAAGTAAAACAAAACTGAGAAAACTGACAAATTTTGTTAAATAAATCTCTAAATATATGTTTCCTTTTATCAAACAGTCTTTTTATAATTGTTATTCAATAGGATTTTGTTATGTGACATGATAAATAAGCTTTAAAGGTGGGTACATAGATGAAATTCGATTACCATGCTTTGTGAGAAAGAGAGCAATGCTAGACGTTTGCCCAATATAAACATCCGAGTTTTATCTTTTAGATTTTGTTGGTCGATTAAGTACCTTAACAATCTAGGAGGATGAGATGATGGTCGGCTTTGACTTAAGCTCCTTGTTCCCAAACGTGGGCAACACAAGCGTTTCGGAATTAGCGAGGAAGTCACTCAATTCCGATATGACCTTGAAGGATCGTACAAGTTTGAGTGTACAACAAATCATCAACGGTATAGCAAGTTGTGTACGTAGGAACCACTTCTTTGTTTAATAGACAGCTATACAAGCCAAACGATGGTTTAGCGTACCACTTATCAACTGAAATAAGGCTCGCTGAATCTCAACTTACCGTCTCCACCTGCTGACACCAAACAGACGGAAACAAGCTTCAAAGTGTATCTATATATGCGTCTCAGTGGTCGTACAACGTTATCCACTTTCATGAAAATAGTTTACTTTTCATACAAGATTCATATGCGTTGATTTGTTGTTGCTCCTACGTTTGATTTAGATATGACCTTAAATAAAAGTACAGACTACGGTATACTACCAGCCGAGAGGCTAAGCTTGAATTGAATCATCACATCCACCGCAGTTCCCATGGAATGACATGCATTCCACATAGACTGTCTGCATTTCTCTACCCCAAATAGATAGTGCGATAAAATTGTGTTGTGTTGAGACGAGTGAAATGTTGCTCTCTTAGGTGATTGCGCATCATGCAAAACGTTCTATTAGTGAAGCTGCATGGAATTTAGTGAGCTTTTTAAACTATCATGTAGCGCGTGACTCATAAATATTTCTGAATGACATTGTGCGTTGACTAACCGCTCATGCTCTGCGAGATAGACCAATATTTTCCACGTAGCTCCCCTCTCACTACATGTGGTCGAGCGTTTAGTTTCATTCGCCCCCTGTAGTCTGCTAGCCTTAAATCGGTGACGGCATATTGACACTGGTTTACAACTCTGTATCATAATTAAAACGTTACATGAATGCGTTGACATGTCAAGTAGGTCAGACATTGTACAGTGCATAGGCAGCGTGATGTGTAACCCAGACTTGTAGCTAATTTGGGGTAGAGAAATGCAGACAGTCTAAGTGGAATGCATGACATTCCATGCAACGAGACAAATGCGATTACATAGAACAAGAGGAGATAATGAGATGTCATTATATGTAGCGAGACAAGTAAAATGTCTCTTTCCCCTTCTTACTTCATGTGTGAAATTATTCGAATTCCTATTGAATTATTAACAGGCTAGCTGAATCTCAAGTAGGTCAGACAATTGCACAGTGCATAGGCAGCGTGATGTGTAACCCAGACTTGTAGCTACTTTGGGGTATAGAAATGCAGACAGTCTATGTGGAATGCAGGTCATTTCTAAAGCGCTTGTATTGCCCATATCTATCGAAAGATAGATAGATAGATAGATAGATGGATAATCGGGTTATTTTAATTCCATTCAATACAATTCATTAGAGACAACTACAAACTATGCAGATGTAATTTAGTTGAAACGAAACAGTGATACGTCTGTTATCCGAATATCTTCAATATTCATTTTGTTTTATGCTCACATCCCCATCATCAAAATATGTTAATCGTTTATAAGAATAACAACTTTTTGTCGGCCAGTTTGTTATCTTCGCACCCCTCCCATGGGAACTGCGGTGGATGTGATGATTCAATTCAATTCAAGCTTAGCCTCTCGGCTGGTAGTATACCGTAGTCTGTACTTTTATTTAAGGTCATATCTAAATCAAACGTAGGAGCAACAACAAATTAACGCATATGAATCTTGTATGAAAAGTAAACTATTTTCATGAAAGTGGATAACGTTGTACGACCACTGAGACGCATATAGCGTATTAACGGAATGTGCTATATTATAACTGTAGATAAATCATTTTGTATACTAGTGTATTTGGAAAGAATTCAACGATAATCTTGCAGGAAAAATGAAAGAATCTTATCGTGAAATTAAATCCCGATAAATGTTGATTGTACTGGATACAACGTGAAGCTTGTTTCCGTCTGTTTGGTGTCAGCAGGTGGAGACGGTAAGCTGAGATTCAGCGAGCCTTATTTCAGTTGATAAGTGGTACGCTAAACCATCGTTTGGCTTGTATAGCTGTCTATTAAACAAAGAAGTGGTTCCTACGTACACAACTTGCTACACCGTTGATGATTTGTTGTACACTCAAACTTATACGATCCTTCAAGGTCATATCGGAATTGAGTGACTTCCTCGCTAATTCTGAAACGCTTGTGTTGCCCACGTTTGGGAACAAGGAGCTTACGTCAAAGCCGACCATCATCTCATCCTCCTAGATTGTTAAGGTACTTAATCGACCAACAAAATCTAAAAGATAAAACTCGGATGTTTATATAGGGCAAACGTCTAGCATTGCATTTAGAGATTTATTTAACAAAATTTGTCAGTTTTCTCAGTTTTGTTTTACTTTCAAATTGATATTCCGATGTAGACAGTGACCCGAAATGTGAATACATGTAAAACAGATCGGGTTATCTTTCGTGAGTGTTACGAAATAACACTAAAGAAAATACTCACGTTATCACTGAGTGGTTTCACTGTTGCATGGATATCTATCTATCTATCTATCTATCTATCTATCTATCTATCTATCTATCTATCTATCGCGAGGCTATTAGCTGGCGTGGCCGTAGCTGGAATGCTCACAAATTCTCTGCAATTCAAACATCTAGACCGCAGTACATACAGACCAGACATTTATCTTTTGCGCTGCAAACGAAAGCTAAAAGGAATTTCGAATGCAGACTTGCTAAAAAGCAAAGAATAACTTGAAAGCTTTTTATGGCTATGTTCAGCACAAACGATCTTTAAGAAAGAAATATGTAGGTTAGTGCTGGATGATGGCAACACGGCTTGGACTGAACAGGAAAAAGCCAATGCACTAAAGAGACGGCGGCTAAGAGGCGACATAATAGAAGCCTTCAAGATTCTAGAGTGTCTTACGGGTGATAATATTACTGAAACCCTAAACTTTCCCCTAAAGTAGTCACAAGGGGTAATTCTATTAAACTTCTTAAGAATAGCCCAGGTTACAGGCACTGTGATTAACGTGGCATCAACTAGGCTAGTAATTTCACAAATCACACATTGTTCACGCATATTGTTGCATTGATTTCGATGCCGTAAATCACCGCCTTCCAGAGATTAAGCTTGCAGCCAAAGGCATACGGGGTAGTCTACTTGCTTGGATATAGGCCTTCTTCACAGGTAGGACATTCCGAGTGAGAGTAGGATCTACGCTGTCGAATCAAACCGACGTGATCAGTGGTGTACCCCAAGGTTCGATAATTGGTCCTCTTCTATTCCTGATTTTCATCGATGACTTGTCCTCTGAATTGAAGTGCCGATACTTCATTTTCGCGGATCAACGGATGGAGATACCTTGATGCACGACCTTGAACGAGTCATAAATTGGTCATACCAGTGGGATCTCCCACTGAACCTAAAGTAAACTATACAAATTTACCCTATCAAACCGGTTGAAAACAATTTCTGCTCTATGTATTTTTACGTGATTCCTGAACTAATCAGTAGGCAAACAAACCCCGTTTTACTACCTATGTTATTTGTTACTCACATATTATTCTGTGGTTTTTGTAAAGCTATGTGCTTTTTAGACCATTAAATGGAATTGAATGTTTAACATTGGGAATAGAGTTTATGTGCGGAATATACGATACAATATGGAGCATTGGTTATCAGGAACAATAGTCAGGAATGTTAGAAAAGTTATAAACAAAGTATAAGTTGGTAACCTAATATGGACACGCCATATCAATCATTTAGACAGCAGTATCATTAATTTTAATTGATTGTTATTAAAACACTCGCCACATATGGCCAGGTGTATACCTTATTACCAAACCAAAGTCGGAATTCAAAATTCTCTAGTTACGAACATTTTAGCCTCACAACTGTCATGAGTGATAACGCGACCGACGTCTCTGGTTCACCTGTTAATCAGTGGCTACATTCTCTTGGTTACAAGCATATGTTTAATACACCCAGTCATGGATTAGTCGGAACATTAATAGGTACGCTAGAACGTTCAATTCCATATTGGTCCAAAACTACATTTATTGAACTTTGTTGTTTATGGACAATTTCTTGCGTCAAATCGATAATAGTTATTCATAAATAGGATCTATATGTGTAAGCAGTTAACTATCAATGAAAGTCAGCATTATAAAAAACGATCGTTTCACAGGAATCACATATGCGTAGTTGTGATTTGTGTAACACGATTTAACTATCATTTCAATGCACTCGATAATTGTATTACTTATCAACGGCTGTTAGCTCTGTATTCTCCGTTTTAAACTTATATATCATGATATTTCACAGATAGATTAAGTATAGCATATTGCGTTATTATACCGTACAACAAAATAGATACTCGTGCATATAATTTACTAATCCTGCCATTCAAACGAGCTTTGCTATAGACAACCCGAATTTTTAGTTTAACTTTCTTGGCGATCAGGCCTTTCTACTTTTGATTTGTAAGTAATCGCACAAAATAAATTTGTTTTTTCTAATATACACAAACCATAAAAACTTTAGCGTTCGTTCATTGACATCTGATTGGTCGGTTATTTCATTGGCTAAACTTATTCTGAACGATTTTGTGACAATTTCGTCAGCTTGGATTGGTCAGTTATTTGATTGGCTAAAATTATTCATTCACACAAACTACACCGTTTGT
>JACCGJ010016175.1:0-13331 GCA_013407085.1 Atriophallophorus winterbourni | reverse complement strand
TAGACATGATCAAGCCACCACATGCGGCGCTGTCGTAATAGGGTGAACATGCTCTGTAGACTGGCTTTTGAAAGCACTTCAGCATTAGTCACTCTGTCCATCCATGATATGTTCAAGATACGACGTATGCTTCGTAGATGGAAAGCATTCAGCTTCCGTTCGTGTCTTGCGTAGGTGGTCCATTCGCAATAGGATTTTATAAAAGGTTTGGTTAACAACATAACATAACTGATAATCGCGGTGCCGTTTTCTATGCTTATCGATCAAGCCGCTCATTCACGCGGTTGTATCTGCTTTTTATACAACGGCAGTCAACAGCACACTTGGCGTGATTATGTGTAATATCCATCTCATTTGTTTTGGTGTTAGAATTTCTCTGTCAAACAAAGAGGCAAGTCTGTTCTTGTGGAATGGCTAGATCGCAGTTGCAGTTCATACTGCAGCTTTTCTACCTCTCCCCGTTATTTGTGCTAGTGAAACAAGTGTATCATAAACAAGTTTTACTTCGAAGCCTATGTTAAATAGTGTACGTACAATAAATCATGGAGTGACTCCTGGTCAATTACTGCTCTGCACTTTCGGTGAATTTAATATGCACACATGACAGGCCTGAAAGCCTCCAGATAAGAATTTTTCCAGCAATGGCGTGGACGAACCTGACTTTCAAATCTGTTGAACTTACACTAAATGGGCAACATTACATAAATTTGCGGGGCCTTCAAATCGGCCGTGCATACAATTAATTTCTCCTAGCGTAAAATACATCAAATATTTTCGGATCAACTGAGGTCAAATTTGGACGTGCACTTTAGAACGAAGTACGAGATACCGGGACTTGCAGTGAAACGTTTGATCCAAAAACTTTTGCTAGTAAACTGGATCGTATGTCAATCAATTAAGACGGACAATAAAAATCGTTCAGTCGACAAATTGTAACTCGATGTTTATCATTTTTTTAATTTGTGAAAATGCGTGTGTACGAATAAAGTCAATTTCTTCTTCTTCTTTGCTGTCTGTGTGGTTCTGCGCTAAACAACAACGGGAAAATGCCACTCACTGCAACGTCACTGGCATCTTGGCGTCTCTTGATAATTGAAATAGAGAATCTAGGTTTTACCATCATCATCTGTGGGATTCGAGATTTAGTATGCAAGTACATTCGGTTGTACGTTTCTAGAGCATGATCACGAGATCTTCAATCTTGATCAGAAGTCTTTGTCGTACCTCATCCGGTGACTGGTGTTTGAAACCGAAAATGCTGCACCTGAATTGAGCCTCGCTCATTGCAAGCGACATGAACGTCTATTGCTTTATTGTCGAATTTTAGGCATTCATATTTAAGCAAGTACTCTTCTTCAGAACGCAGTCTGGAGTGTACGTTCTGGGGATGCATTACAACACACAAGCTCATGATGGAAATGCATCCAAGGATCTTTGCTGATGTTATATATTCAGCTCGGTATTGGTTCACACATCAATGTTGTAGTCCTCGTGACTCTCTTGACGCCAATCGTATCTCGCGCGTCCATTTTCGTTTGCCCTTCTATGGGTACTCTTCAAACGATCCTTTCGCTGGGCCTCCGAAGGACATTGCAACACCGACCATGATCTCGAAGAGCAAATAAGCTTTAATTATGCGTAGCCCAGACTGCTTACCTTATGGTCCATGTGGTCGATTGATTCTAATTAGAAAATCCTTTCATAATTATTTCCCGAGTCGCTGGTAAATTTATACGGGTAAATTCTCATCAAACTTTGTGTGCAAGCGGAAAGGTAGATTTCCTGATCCATCGTCTAAATCGACCGAATAAGGCAAACAACAACGATTTTCTGATCAAAATAAGTTAAACGCCCTATTTCAAACGAATCAAAACTTTCACGATAAATGTTGCGATTTAATGGGTGAATTAACTACAAATTTCGTCACAATATCGTCCCGTTATCTGGTAGGAAAGATCAAAGAAACTCTCTATCGGCAATGTCAGTTTGATGTGGTTGCATCTCCGTTGGCTACCAAAAATCAGTTAGAGAAAGTGACTTGTCTAGCGAAAAATTAATCTCAAGCATGATATGGAAAATGTTTTGGACCCATCTATTCTTCCTTGCCATGAAAATAAAATTTGAAAATATTCGGTAAGAGCAGTTTTCGGTAACTTTTTACCTCAGACGCAGAAGCTTCGTCAGACTTAGAATGATAATCAGAACAGGGAACGTAATTACACATCAAACAAGTTGCGTTTGTACGAAATGAAATATCACTTGTAATAAAATATCACACAATCCACTACCTAGGGATGTCAAGACACGTAAACAAACACCGAATAGATCGGTCCACGTATCCGGCGCAGCGTGAATTCGGTCAAGGTTAATAAAGTTATATTTGAATGCCACGGTGACAGGTTTCGTACAACGAACCACGGTGTTTACCACTTATCTAATGTTTCAAGACTCACTGAACCTGATCTTACTGTCTCCACCTGATGACGGCAAACAGCCAGAAACCGGTAGTGGTGTGTAAGTGCGGGGGATGTAAGCAACACATCACTTTGGTCATCCATAAGCGCCTTGAGTGCTTGACCTTGAATCATTTTGTGATTCAGTGTTTGAACATCGTGCCCTATGTAACAGTGGCATTCAAGTGTAACTTTGTTTACCACTTATCCACTGTTTCAAGGCTCACTAAACCAGCGTGTGTAGTATCCGGGTCAATCAATCCGTTGTTAATCAATGGCGCTTATGTGTCTCACTTGAAATTTGGGGATGCATTTTCGAGCTCAAAATCGAAACTTTAAAATTGCTGTTAATTTCTTTCGGTATATCAAACCACGATGTCCGCTTTAGGTTCATTTTTAGAGTATTTGTTTTGCACGAAAATAGATGTTTACCTTTCTTTGTTTATAGTGCAGACGAATTACACAGAATCCCTCGAATACATCAAATATTCTGTTTTATTAGTTTTGTGGTTGCGTGATCAGCAGCGTGTTTATCGTGCACCCGTAGAGGGTAGTAAATAATCTTTGAAATTTTCCAAGTTGTAGGTATAAAAGTTAAAAGCGTATCACGAATTTATTTAAATAATAGCTGGTGCTACAGAACTTACTTTTCTGTTTTCCATTAACGCATATTTCGATAATGTTTTCATTCAATGCATATCTAAACGGCATCAATTCGTGAACAGTGTGCGAATTCCATCTGACGTAAATGTAAGAAAATCAACTCTGGCCACTGAAAACAATGCAAGTGTGAATGTGGTGAAACGCATGGCCTTGAGCAAAATGTCAGCCATTTAAAAGCAGTAAGGTTATTGTTAAGCTTACTGCTTTTTCTAAAATAAAATTTTCTGAGTTCTGAGTTTAACCAAACACACCACCACCAGTTTCTGTACCCTTCTGGAATAAAAATATCAACATTTGCATCCGTTCCCTCACACACGCATACAGTAAGTACAGGATCAACATGCATTGCAACGGTGGAGAAATGTTCATCCGATTTTGAGCTTTGAGGCCACTATTGGATAAAGCTGACACGGTCAACCGGTGTTTAGTCACAAACACACCATAGAGACGTGGATGTTGGAACACGAGAACATGAGAAATCCACTTAAGCAATCATGCCGGAGTGTAGTTGCAACCTACAGCAAGCTCGTACGTGGTTTAAAGCACGAACAATACGAAAATCGTATTACAAGCCTCGATCTCTTCGACACCCGCTACCGCCGTCTTAGAGGTGATTTGATTCTTATGTTCAATATACTACATACTCCTAACCATCCCCTGAATCAACTATTCACACGACTACCACCACGAAAAAGCCGGAGTCATAACTATACAGTACTTATTCCCGAACGAGACTAAACTGTTCGAAGTACTTTATCTGACGTGTATGTTTACCTGGAAATCCATACCCGTAATGTTGCACCATTCACGACTTGGATTATATCGAATCGAATGTGGAAAATTCAGTCGACCCAATCCCAAACATTGAACTATATATTTCTACCACCATAAAAGCGTCTGAAACTTTGACCATGATCGCAAGTAATATGCATTTGAACCGCCATGGATTTACATGCGCCATACAGGCCGATGAATAAAACAGTTTCGGTCCTAGGATTGTTAATTGATTCCTGAATTGCTTCAGAGTAAGCAAAAACAAATCCGTTTTTTACTACCCAGTTATTCGGTATTCCAATATTATTCTGTGGTTTTTGTAAGCTATCTGCTTTCAGACCATTAAAATGGAATTGAATTGAATTTAAATCAATTCATGGTTGTTTGACGAATTGTTCTCAGTGTCTCAATGGTGTCCATATTGATGATCAAAAGTTGGTTAATCTTCACGCTCACACGTCGCTTGGCGATGCTTCGGTTTCACTTTGATGAATTCGCAACAACGCGAGATTTACCTGAGGTTATGCAGATTATTTTGCTTGAATTACCGTGGACCATACTGTCGATAAACAAATTAACAAATCGAAAACTACTTCTATGCCAATCTCATTTGGGGGTTGATCAAACAATTGTCCACTTTGGTTTCCGCGCGAAACGCTTTCTTTATTTGTTATGCACAAACCTGGCGAAACCCTCACGACGACAAAGTAGACAAAATGCGATTGATTGCTCTTGGTCACTGTACAATAATCATCGGTAAGATCTAAACAGAGGTGGTAGTTAAAATGCTATTTAGTCATGTTCCTTTTTCTGACTATCATCCTTCGAGTGACGAAGCTTGTGTGTCCAAAGTGAAACTTTACCTGAAAACTGCTTTAACGGATTGCATACAAATTTCTTTGCATCATGAATACACGATCGGTCCCACACCTATTCCAATCAATTGCGATTAATTGCTGTTCTACTTTTTGCTCAAACGGATGAGCCGCCCATAAAATTTGAATGGAAAACTGATACATCTCTTGATTGGAAAAAGTTTGACACCGATCGGAGAATCATATTCACGAAAACGACGGTTTTAATGAAACGGTAGGAGCTTAATTTATTAGTAGCGTTTCACTTGTCAGTACGAACAGACATCAGGATTGTCCGTACTGTCAACCTTGGTCTGACAAAGCTTCTGTGTCTGAAGCGTAACGATACAAACCAACTTTCATTGTCCTGATATGTGGATGATATGAAAATCTGGACGCGAATCAGTTCTGTAGATGATGTTGTGCGAAACTGCAAAGGGATTTGGACAACGTGTCAGATTTGGAGGGTATGAATGATTTGGCATTCAACATAAGGAAAATCAAAATGCTGTACCGTGGCAAGAATGTTCCGTGGACATATCGATTCGGAACTGAAAACTTGACATGGAGCTCGTTGGAAAAAGACCTTGGATTAGTGGAAACCTGAATTACACGGTTCGATGCCAGAATATATATCGAAAGACCAGCAGATGGTTAGGTATATTTTGAAGAATATTTCGAAGATTCTCGCCGGTAACGTTACCAAGGATAATGAACGTCTACCTTCGCCCTACGATGAATTATGCGGTCGATGTCTGGGCTCCTTGGCTGCGAAACGATATTGCTCTCTTTGATAAAATCTATCACAGAGCAACAAAGTTAGTGATAGGTCTTCGCAATGTTTCGGACACCAAAAGATTGCTGCGTCTGGGTTTTTGTAACTTTACTCAAAGGAGGATTGAATGCCATATTATTTAGTGTTTACCAAAGAACATCACACTAAGACACTTTTTAGTGTGTGATGAGAATATGACACGTCCCAAGCTCCCGTATTGATTAACGATGGCATTTTTGACTTGGGAATTCTCTACTTTAACATGTGGTTGACTCTCTTTACCTGGAGATATTTGAAGCGAAATTAAACTCTTATATGCAAAAGAACATTATTTGTGAGTCATAAATTTGATATATTTTATTATTCACCAACTATTATCTTTCACATTTTCATTCATACCTTAATATTGTGGTGTTGTAAATTATTAAACATTTTTGAGCATAAATTATTGATTCGTTGATTCCTACATCTCAATTAAAGGTGTTCAAACATCACGAAACCAGTATGGACATGTGAAGAGTGTAACGGTAACAATATCCAGGAATTGTAGCTACAATATTCCTTGAAGAATAAAATAGAATGCTCAAAATAACTCACCGAATGTCAAGCTGGGTTGAGGAAATAGATTGTGACAAGTCATTTATTGATTTTCCACCATATCGAAGAAACAAAATATTCTTCGTGAGTTTTGTTTGGTCAACACACACTGCATTTTATGGCATCTTAAGCTTAGAAAATTTCGGTAATCTATAAAGGATGTTCAACGACTTCGGATGCATTGGAAGAGTTGGGTAATTTTTAATCGTACGCGTGTCTAAACAGGTAACGGCTGAATTCAGTAAAACAAAAATAGACATTTACTAGTGTCTAATTAATTTTTCGGATTTCTTTGGCAAATTCCTATCTGGCCCTTTTCAACAAAAGTTGAGACGAACGAATTCCAACAATTTTGTTATTTTAATCAATCATTTTTCAAAGGTGATCTTGCTTGATTTATTTTTCATCCGTGACGCATCACGAGGCTACCACGTAAACAAAATAACCGAATATTTTATGTGCACCGCGCAAATCGAAACAATATTTGGGCAGTATTTTGTCAAAAAGCACACATATTCCGTGATCAAAGTCAGGCCGAAAACTGAACTGGATGTGAAGTTTTTGATTTTATCATGGCATATCGTTTTAGAAACGCTGGTCAACTAGCGGTTAGCATAAAGATGCTGGAGGCAAGATTTTTGTACTTATTCGGTTTTGGACATTGTGATTTGTCGGTACAGCTTGCGATGTGCCTGTAGTAACTCGACACGTAGGATTACACAATCCAGAAGTTAAAAGACTACATATGGAAAGAGATACGGTCAGCATGCTCATTCCTAGTGAGAGTATAATTGAGGTTGTGAGACTGCAACACAACCTCGTGTCGGCAGTTGACATTAAACGTTATATAGTGGTATTGACACATTACAAAAATAATTAAGCGACTTTACGACATTTCGAAAGTTTACCCAAAGTAGACTGGTTATCTTAAAGCGAAGAAATCTCTTCTGAAAACAACAACGGTATTCCAAACTAAAGCTTAGTATATATATATATATATAATATATTATATATATATATATATATATATATATATATCTATATATGTTTATCGAACAATCTACTGTTTTTATTCACTCGTGCTGGTACATATTCACAGAGAGTGCATTGCTTTGCACTAACTCTTTTATAAAAAAACGCTAAAGGACGATTTCGCGGGAAATTTGAACTTTGTTTCAATAGTCTATCGTGAAAACTAAGTAATAATCACGTTTTGACATTGAACTTGACGCATAAATACCGATTCATTGGGTCATGCGATGCAGTAACACCAAAGCTTAGAACTCTCCCATGTTGAGGGAATAACCTTTCGTGGAAAAGGCTAACATGCGTTTGAATAAGCGAGATTTCAATGCAACCCGTTGGTAAATTGAAAATTAAAAGTCATTACCCGCTCAATTATGACCTCTGAGGATTGTGGACTGGAGTATCAATCAATGAAACAAGGGTAGTAGGCGAATACTGTGACGAAAAAATCAATCAAATTTTACTCACTTGCTCGAGAGCTCGACCTCGATTTTGGTGATGTAGAGGATACATTTTTTATGAAAACTAATTTGTCTGTTTTACTGTTGAGTGTATGTTGTTGCCAACCTTCCTTCCAGTCATCCCAAAGAAAAATTGTAGATTTAATAAGCAGCAAAATATTGCTGGTAACAAGTGTGAGACATCAGTATTCTTGTAAAATGAAACAGGTTAATTTTGACGCGTAAGTGCTCAACGATGGGTGTATATTTGAGCATCCCTCCGAGGACTTTCAGCAGCGCTTGAAACATTTCAATTTAGATTTTACAAAATAGTGGAATGAAAGTGCGTGGGGAGTGAGCACCGAATGGAAAATTTTAAAGTTTTTAATTTGCGTGAAAGTATTAACTCGAAAAAATAAGGTTTTAGAAATTGAGGAAAAAATAAAGGTGCTTATCATGGTTGTTTTGAAACCATTCCGTTTATTTAGTCAGGTTGCGAGACCAAACAGCAACTCTTAAAATAGACCATACATGGTGGAGATCACATCATTTTCACTTATAGACCGAAACCGCTTTCTAACCGTTTGCTGTCATCAGGTGGAGACAGTAAGATTTGATTCAGTGAACCTTTGAACAGTGGTATAGTAGTAAACAAAGGAAATCTTCTAAGCCCCTGCTACATAGGGTTCATTACAAATAACCACGATGTTCGAATGAAGAATCGCAAAAGTATTCCTGGATAAGAACTCAAGACGCTTATAAACAAGCGTGTTCTCAGTCGTGTGCACGTTTCCTGACAACATATCCTCAAGACTTGGTTGGACCACCATAAGTTTAACTTAGGCGATTGCAATCAAACATTTTAGACCAAAATTATGCGTCTAAAACAACGTTTATGATCTTGTTCAACTGGAAAATCGACCCAACCATTTTAAACAATTCATAACATCGAATTTTTCATTTCTTTGACAATAAACAGATGCATTTTGCTTTCATTTAACGCATGTATTTTGAAAAATAATTGTCGCAAAATACTGAAAAGGAACTCTTCCACTCTAATCAAGATCGATGTTTAATTTTTCGTGCATTCATTTTAGAGGTCAATGCGAATGACCGCAGTTCTAATCTTGTTATGTGAAGTAGGTGCGTGGAGTGGCATTCACTGAACTAAAAAACTAACGCAACACAGAGACTGTAAGTGCGGTGTGATTGCAAACCTATGTTTTATTCACAGTCCACAATGTTTAGTCAAGCAAGTAATCACATTCAAGCTTCCCAAAAATCTTTTGCCAAGCTCACATAAGTTGTACCACACGTTGCTTCTGTCATGCTGTGGATGATTACCAAGATTTCAATCGACATTTCTCCCTTAGCAACATTTGACAGCAGCCATCTGAATCACTGTTTGATAACTTAAAGTTCATCACCACACCAAATCACCGCAAGATGGATTTGTTCTCTCATGACATAGAAATATGAAAACGAATGAAATGCATCGATGATTTTTTTCAGCTGCAGAACGACTTAAATTTTCAAAAGTTAAAAATTAGTCGAGATCGGCCCCATCATGGTTCTCATAAACGAACAAGGATAGAGATCACGTTGTACAACTAACGAAATTACCTACGTGCCTAGATTGGTAGGAGTTTTAAAATCAATCTACTATGTGAAGCTGTTTGTAAACGTGGCTCTCGTCTGATAAACAAGCTAAGTGGGATCTTTTAAGATTTTTCGTCCGGATTATTTGCTCAAATATATATCTATATTAATTCTTGAATTTTGAATCTGAATTCATATCACGAATTATGAACTGTGGTAGTCTTTCGAAAATTACGACGGGATTTGTGTAACTTATTTCGTTGGTCCCGGTCAAATGAGTTACCATTTAATCCTGCGAAATGTAAAATGCTGTGGCTTGGAAAATCTCTGCACCACACGTATCAGCTTGGCATGCAAGATATCGTATGGACCACCGCAGATAAAGATCTCGGTATCTGGGTGTCGTTTAACCTTAAGCCGAACATCATTGCCGGATAGTGTACAATAAAGCTTGCCGTAACTTGAGTCTTCTAGAAAGAATATTCAGGATTTTTATCCCTGAAACCCTACCCCGGTTAATTAATACGTATATACGTCGTGTTATAGAATATTCCATCCATGCCTGGGCACCATGGCTGAGGAAGGATATCGAACTACTCCACAGGATTTATCATCGTGCGACAAAGTTGGTCTCCCGGTACAGAAATTTGCTTTTCAAAGAGCGAATTTTGAAACTGAATCTACACGATTTTACCCAACGAAGGATATGTAGTGACCTTACGTTGACATTCAAAATCCCGCATACTGAAAACCATCTCGTTAAACACTTGCTAAAGCCCAATGGCCGTACTCGAACACGAAAACATTCAAAGGCTTTCCGCATTCTCGATTGGATATACGTCGTAATTTTTTCTCGGTAAGAATTTGTTTCACTTGGAACTATTTGCCTGAAGAAATCACACGCTCAGAATCTGTTGAGGTTTTCGCTTCCAAACTCGATGAGTTAATGATGAACCATGCGGTATGTGACTGTCCTTATTGATTTTTGAGATATTTTATAATTTTATTCCATATACCTTGTCATCCTATGGTTATTGTTAAGCTTACTGCTTTTCTACCATAAAACATTCTGAGTTCTGAGTCTATTTACAGACGAACTTTAATTTAAAATTAGGATCAAGTTATTGAAAATATGTTTAAACGTGACTTGGAATCGAATAAGCGAACAGTTTTTAATAACATGCTCACAGAGTGAATCTGGCTTCAGATGTGAAACGTCTATACGCTCGTTGTTGAAGAGATAATGCGATACACCAGCAAGATGAATTATACTTTTTGACTCTTTTTTCCTTTATCAGTATCTTTTCCACATTTATCCCATCCTATTCCCTGTCACCGAACAAAATAAATGCGGAAATCTGCCGCAGAATCTATCGATAATCAAAAACAGATTTTTCATCTGTATTGAAGTAGAACGATATAACAATCGATTCGATTTAGCTCACAACAATGATCAAAATGGAATTGGCATGCATTGGCGACTGGAATTTTGAAAGATTTCGATCGATCGCTCTTATCAGTTTCACAAATTGACTTCAAAATAATACTGAGTTATCTCGACGTCAATTGTGGATTAAACAAGTGACTTATGAAAAAATCGATAAATTATTCGAAGAATTTTAAAGTAAAACCCATTCAGATTTTAAAAATGGATAAGACAGATGTTGAAATTTCAAAAGGAAAGATTTAATTTTTCTTTTTCTTAAATGCTATGCGATTTAATTTTGCGAGCAGGTCAGTCTTCATAATCCAAGGTTGTAGAAAATTTGTTCAAATATAAAATATACCATATCAATTATAAATAAATCAAAAAGGTTGCACTACAGTTTCACATTAATAAATCGAGCTATTTAATATTGTTCAAATTTCAATACATATAAGCTCTTAATCACTGATCTCATAAATAATTTTTTAAGTAAATTACAGCAAAATGTGACAAATCATTGACCGCGGAGGCGATATCGATCCTCAATGATGAAAACATTCCTAGCGTATGCTTAGAGCTCAGCATATATACATAAACGTATCATTTGAAACTCTAGTTAAAGCTCCGAACTGTAGGTTTGCCGATGCAAATACCGAAAAATCGGATAATATAGTCTGTATTGACAACTAGATAAAATGTACATCTCAGCAGATCACTCTACGCGAATGCTCAATTTTATAAGTCTATTACTACCTCAAACGCTACAGGATGTGGCGTAACTGGAAATCTACTAACATGCTTCGCACGTTACTTGTCTGAACGCAAAGCGAAAGTTAGAATAGATGGCGAACTTTCCCGTACTATTGAAGCTACGAGCGGTGTCCGACAAGGTTCAGTACTCGTTCCAATACTGTTTTTAATATTTATAAACGATCTATCGA
The DNA here is from genome assembly GCA_013407085.1 of Atriophallophorus winterbourni. Classification (NCBI taxonomy): domain Eukaryota; kingdom Metazoa; phylum Platyhelminthes; class Trematoda; order Plagiorchiida; family Microphallidae; genus Atriophallophorus; species Atriophallophorus winterbourni. The sequence goes on along the minus strand of JACCGJ010016175.1, from coordinate 1,783 downwards.
AACTGTTGCGATGTAAACTTGTTATTTTCGCCGACGACGTAAACATTGGGACGAAGGTCAACTCTGTTGAGGATTGCCGCGTTTTACAGGCAGACTTAATTAAGCTGCACCAGTGGTCAAATCATTACAAGCTGCCCTTCAAATTGCGCAAGTGCCAAATCAAACGTTTTCCACCGCACACATTGTCAAATATACTCAATACCTACATACACCCAGTTGTGGACTATACAGTTCAAGATTGGACACCATGGATGGAAAAAGACACCTCGCTCCTCGAAATGGTTTATCATAAGGCAATCAAAATGGTTACTGGATTGTATAATCTACCCTTTGAGCCACGACTGACTAGACTTGGATTGTGCACACTCGAGCGCAGATACATCCGAGCTGACCTAATTCTGACATACAGAATAATCCGTACACGGTCCCACCCACTCAGACAACCCTTTACAATTGGTTCCAATCTCCCGACCCGCAGTCACAACCTACCCCTTTCAGTCTCACATTCCCGATTAAACTGTCACCGAAACTTTAACGCAGTCCGTGGATGCTTTTTGTGGAACAGCCTACTGTCAGAAATTGTTTCTTCATCAAACAAAATGATATTTAAGCAAACTCTACGATCTTTTATGTTGCATAATACTGCGTTGGCCCCAGTTTACTGATTACTTCTTACACACAGACTTGGAAAAACAAATATACCCAAACATATATTTTCGGTCGAGATTTCCCCTCTCCGTATCACAATTTGAATTACTTTTGCTCCTCCTGACGCACATGCACACAAACGTTAAAGTAACGATTTGTTTATCTTTCATACATATATCCTATGGTATTGTACAGCTATTTGCTTTTTTCACCATTAATCTTGTATCTTGAATACTTACCATGGGTTAATACGCAGTTGCAGAGAAATATTTATGCAACCAATACGTGCCCAAGTTTTGAATGAATTTTGCCACGGTAACAATAGTTTCGGGGAGCGAGTTACAAATGCGATTAATACACGTTTAATACACGTACAAAATAAAAGTATCGACGGCTGCTAATACTGTAATGGGGAATTCGTCATGTCGCTGAATGACTGCGTGTATGTCGCGACGCACACTATTTGAATAAATGTTTTAATGAGTAATATTGAGTATTTAGTATTTCGAATTTTAGTATCATAACAGTCTGAAGGCTTCTTTGAAAGTGGAAGAGGAGGCTCAGCTAAAACACTCGTTCCTCAAACGTTAGTTTCATGAAACCATATACCTGTCTTCCTATGGTTATTGTTAAGCTTACTGCTTTTTCTACCATAAAATTTTCTGAGTTCTAAGTTCTACGTGTTTTTTTGCAGGGTGGTAATTCTCCTAAGCAGTAGTTTACCCTTTTTTAGTCAGGGTATCCAAGCTTTTGATGCATGCTCCGTGGTTGGAATTATGTAGATTTTCATGATTGTGTGCAACATTCCAGCCGGGAACTTTCTGAAAATCCGTCGTAGCATACCTAGCAGCTTGAAAGCACGCTTTCAAATGACCTCACTATGCTGGCTGTTTTTAGGCTGCTGCATATCAAAACTCCAAGATCCCTTTTCGGCTCAGTCCAGCTCAAAATTTCCTGCCCAAAGTGATATTGGTACTGGAATGGCTTACCAATTTGTAGCGCCGAGCATTTTTGAAAATTGATTGGCAGCTTATTTCTAACCAACTAAACATGAAGTGCATCGAAATCACTTTGCAGTTGCACACACTCCACAATAGATTTTATCCGCTTCCAAATTTTATATCATCAACAAAGT
>JACCGJ010016172.1:0-35881 GCA_013407085.1 Atriophallophorus winterbourni | reverse complement strand
GGGCCCATGTCAAATTTGCCTAATCATAGATTACTAGCAAGTTTGACTATTGTGAGTTATTTGTAGAAGGCTAGCTTATCAAGTATTGAAGACGAGTTCAGTTATACTTTAAAGCCAGTTCAGATGAATTAACACATAACAATGTGGCTGAAATAGAATAAGAAGATTCTTCTTACTACCTTGCTGAGAATACTAATGTCAAGGTTGTACGGGATCTTAATTGATAGGGATAAAATTCCATAATCAAATATTGAAATCTGTTGATGCTAGTTCGCGAAATTTTGGTACCATCATTTAGTTTAATAGCAACGATTCCAGATATATCAACAATGCAGGTCTTACTTCACATAGAGATTAGTTCAATAAATACCCTGAAATTTTATATCGTCAACAAGCATGGCTCTAGCGACGCAGGTTTAACGGGCTTCATGAGCTCCCTCGTAGACCGAGAATTATTTTGCGCAATACAGATTTATCTTCGCTGAGCTAATAAATATTAAGTGTATCGAGATATACTATGGTTGGACATGGATGTGCAATCGCGCAGCACTTCTGTGCTGTGCAGCTAGCACAGCTTTAAATTGATTTGCAACCGGTTGTGAGATGCATGCTGAAGCACACTACCATTTCTATTTCCCTTATCTTATCTGGCAGGCCTGAGCAACCTGACAGTATCTTAGCCCACGTGCAGTCTTTGACTTTGCGGCACTTGGACCTCAACCAGGCTTGTGATTTTATACATTATACATGGTTAGTGAACATTAGCCGGTTTCAAGTGCAACGACAAAACACCGTTGTCTAATTAACAGTAATTTTCGACATTTTTCTTTATCTTTTTCGTTTTTCATATACATTCTTATTACCAACATAGGCCAAATGTATGCTGCTTTAGTCTTGTTTAATTTAATTGCTCTAACGGTGTCGCAATTTAAGCCATGAATGCTACAGCATTCACACATAGACAGATATTAACATCAATGTTAGTACTATGTTTCGCATCACCCAACAGTTTATCAATGCATTTATTTTAACCGATTTAACCAGTACGTGCTCGCACTTGTCAGTGATAGTTTAAGTCTTAGACCGTTTCTCCTCAAGGAGAGCATTCAACATGAAGGATGTAGCATCGAAATAATACCCAGTTCGTGGTTCTATTAGGCCATGGTTTGTAAAAGCGAGTTAGATTATACAATTTTAGAAGATTCACCGGTTCAAGAATAATAATCTGCCGAAATTGCTTTGCATAATCCGGATTTTGTATGTTCTATTCGCACATCAATGGAAGGTTGAACTTAAATCAATAATTGGATTTATAGTCAATTTTATGCGGCAAAACTCTTGTCTACAGCATATTCGGTTATGTATACATAAAATGATTATTTGTATCAGGTTGCATTCAGATATTATCTGGTACTTACTATTTATTGGCTTCCTTGCTTGGCAAGCACAGGATGATCACACGCTGCACGTTTTATATGAATAGGCAGTCCAAATCAAGATGAACAACCTCTCACGCAACAATGCATATCATCTGCCTTGAATGGGAATTGAACCTTTGATCACCACTACCGCACTCTGACCGTACGGCCGGGGCTAGCGTACGACATTTGACTGATCGTGATTAAGCATTTATGAATCTTTCGTTAGAGTGGAACACTTAAATAGGATTATATGCCCGACCAGGCTTGGAGGAACCAACAACACCCGTTTTTGTCGTCCAAGTGATCGTATCTTCATGTCGTGCCTTCCCTTCGGATTTAGAGTCAACCGGCTAAATTTGATCGGGGATGTTCTTTTGACGCGTTGTATGTTTTCCTGTTGGCTACTACTCATGAGTACCAGATTCTTAGAAATATTCACAAAGTTGATCAGGACGGTAAACGATAGAGCCATTGAAAGCTAGGTTCGCTCATAATTTACTGCATCACCAGTGCATGTTCTATGCCTTGAAATGTTTAAAAAGTCAAAACTGTGTGACTGCAGTTGCAAGGCTCAAAAATTAATCACAGTGCCTCCAACAATTGAGTACCAATAATAGGAAACCGGTAAAGCAGGGGATGTATGCACAGTCCGAACCGGCTAGTTCATCTGATTTAATATAAATGATCTAACGGATTGTAAACACACACACAAATTGTTCCTTTATACATTTTTATCTGAATTTTCCGTCCATACTTGCGAACTCTTTCAAGATTCAGCGCAACATGGGTGTAATTTATTCAGGTGCATATCCAAAATAATGAAATTTCAGCCGAGCGCGAACAGAATGGGCACAGACCAACCCAGTAAGAATGGCAAACGAGTTAAATGTCGTGTGGCAAGACTTGCGCCGGTGAGATATCCATCAACAAATCATGTCGGGCTTTCTAACGGAATCAGGCTTGTGGATGAAGTGAATAGTAATTGCTCGCCAAAATTCATTCGTTTGGGTTAAGGACAATTCATTCAATGGAGAAGTTACGGTATTGAATGTTTATTAACGAACGTCGAACACAAATCATTCTGAATGTAAAACTACATCACAAGTAGAAAGTTCAAAATTCAAAGCAGAGAATATTTAGCGGAGCAAATACTTATAGATAGCAGCCCGATTCGAAATTCATAAAATCAACCAACGGAGGACAATGAATAACATCCAAATGTATGAAGTCGATCGTAATCAAACGCGGGAAACAAAAACAGAAAAGGAATAAACGGTTGGAGGAAAGCTAACCAGAGTCACACGAAACGAAACAAAATGTGTGAATGGTAAGAAATAAGCGCGAGAATTATGCTAACGATAACATCGTTTGAAGTTCTAAGTGTCCTTTTTATGGTTGACCAATAAAAGTCACCCTCAAAATAAAGAAAAAGTCTCAGCGATTCTTGTAATAAAAAGCCACAAATCCACGATAAACTAGGTGATAGAATGCGGGTTCATCGCCAGCAAAAATCCAATTCCCTTAATCATGCTCTGTGCTTGAAGAAACCACAAGAATCCGAAATTCTAAATGACCCAACTAGTAATAATGTGTCGTACGTGTCATCACCATTGGACAGGCAAATGCCCCGTGACCTAACTCCCCTTGTTAACGACTACAACCTCAATGTGGAAATGATTTTATCGCGGGTGTGTTGCGGCTACAACAGGGAAACCATGGCAGACAAGTCATCATTAAAATGTGTGGTTGCAAAGCCGACTTATCGATTCGTAAGTCCACAAAAATAACTTTGTCGTTGGGGTTTGTATAACAGCGGCAGTCTGAAGTTCTTACAATACAGCACGCGGCACTTTCAGTAACGATATCAGTTAAGCTGAATGAATGCTTGATCGCCGCTTGAAAGCGCAAGTTCAAGACGCCATGAAAAGTTTTTAACATTAGAAACAAAAACACTTTGGAAAGACGCTGTTTCCGAAGTATGTCGTGACATCGGTAACAAGCCTACAATTTGAATCACTAGAAAACATGGGATATTCAAACACGTTGCACGGATGTGCAATCGTGCAGTACTTCTTGCTGTGCGGTTAACACCGTGCTAAATTGATTGGCCAGAGGTAGTGAGCTGCATGCTGAAACAGACTAGAGTCTCGCTAGCATTTCCTGTTCTATTTTCTTCCTCAGATCTGTCTAGGCCTGGGCAACCTGACAGTATCTTAGCCTAGGTGCAGTCTCTGACTGTGCGGCACTTTGCTTGGATCAGGCTTGTGCTTTCATACTATACCACACTGAGAGACGATTTATGTTTTTTTTAAAAAAACGACCTTTGTACAAACCAGCGTAAAGCAAAAAAGAAAAGATTTAGAGAAAGCAATTCGTGTAGTAGGGATTGAATTCGCTAACTAATTTTATTCCATTCCACTGAAGAAACATAGGGAATGTAGTAAATATATTTTTTAAAGAACGATGGACAAATAAGACAACATTAAATCTCCATGGTTCAAGGCGTGGTAACTGAAGTGTGAGAAGAGTCCGTTCTATACAAAAGATTGTACAACCAGACCAAGCTCGAAGTAGGCATCGATGCAGGACAAACCGGTCGAAGCGATTGGACGAAAATAGGCAGCGAGGAGTGACGCGTCACTGAAGAGAACAGAAAACGAACGTAAGAAGTAACGCTTCGTGTGTTACAATAAAACCGACCTTGAGATATGAGAATACGCACATTTCGACAAATGAGGATGCAACGTGGTGTAATCTGGCAGATCGAACCAAACACGAAACGCGGCAACATGCTGCGCGCTCGCGTTTTGTTCCGATGAGGGAGCGAGGTAGTAACGACGGAGTTCGGAGGAGATCGCTGCGAAACAAATGGGGAGGGTGAATATCAACAAAGCGAAATCTCAAGCAGTTCCCGTGAAAGCGGATTGACTTACAATGTTTGTGCCACATGAAATTCTGAGAAACAGCGGATGCGATGAGATTGGCCGCCAGAGTGGAACTTTGATCTCCATTGGAGAACCGTCGAAAGAAGTTGCAGAGAAGTTTCAATCGGAGTAGATCGTGTGATGGTAAAACTTGGCGCGCGGAAAATGTCTCCGTGATCTGAAAGTTTCACGATGCATGAACGATGAAACGAATAGGGAAGAAATCAACCAAAGCACGGCGTACTTACCAACGCTTCGATCAACTCCAGTTCTGAGGTGGTACCACGTTTCTTGACAAAAATGTATCCAACCTTCTGCAAAGCAGTCCTTTTGGGGGTAATTGAAACGAGTTATATTTTGTTTAAACACGCTTGAATAAATGAACTTTAAAGCCTACGGCACGGATATGAACAAGCACATTGATAAATCGAATCGACCAGTGTCATACATCCAATCCTCTGATCACAAGTTTAAAACAATGGATTGTTCGATTGAAGTCTTGCAACGCTGACAAGTTCGATGTATACCGACCAATGTTACTCAAATCTCCTGACGTATATTGAAATACATTCATTTGAAGATAGGAAACCCAGTTGGAAAAAAAACCGCTGCCTTGCGGGTAGACTTTTGAGTCAAAGGCTCCGGGTGGGGTCCCCTAAGCCAACCCCCAACTTCGGCCTTGGCAACCGGGTAGTATGTCGCCTTCAACAAGAACCATGGAACCTACATTTTTCTTTCATCATGTACCCTCTTCATGGTATACTTGTTGGCACATCGTTTGTAAAGACTTGTGTAATAATAATAATAATTCACGACCGCGTGACAGTGGTAATATCTAAAGTAAAAGTTTGAGAACACTAATTCATAGTCATTCTGCATAAAATCCTCGTTTATCCACACTGCGGTTCACAACGATGACAATGTCGACGGTAAAAATAAAACAAAAACAAAATCGAAAACTGCAGAATAATTTCAACATGCAACAAGGATTGGATGTCTCACTTGAACAATTCCCAACTTTTTGTACCATTGTAAAACAAGGTGGGCCAAAACTTTGACGAGTCTTCATTGATTTTAACCTGAAGACAACGGAGATAGGAAACAGCAGGTAGAGGGCATGGTGGATGATTCCCCACACGGGGATAGAAACAAAAGCAAGGACTCACCCATTCCAAGTCATCCAGGTTGCTCAGTGGGAAGATGAAGGTGTCTTTGGAAGAAACGTAGCCCTGGTTACCCTGAGGTAAACAAAAAACCAAGGGACTTCATTAGAAAATCAATGTTCCAGTTTAAACGAGAAACCAAAGAACATTGGGCATACGAGCAGAGAACGCAAGCCAATAATTTTCGTGGTAAAATGGCAGCCGGATTTTACAGGTGGGTTGGTTACCGTTGGTCTAGGTAGTGATTTCGGGAAATGACTATAGAGGCCTGGGTAACCTGACAGTATCTTAGCCCACGTGCAGTCTCTGACTGAGTGGCACTTTGCCTCAATCAGCCTTGTGCTTTCATACCATAGAGGAAAAAGATGACACGAGCTGTATCGCGAAGATAAGAGAACGTGAGAACCAACTCAAGCGGCGGGTATATTATGGCAATTTCGACGGCAGAAATATGCCAGGAACTGTTTAGCTAGCTCCTTTCTGTATATGTAGATGTGTTAAAGTGTATATCGGCGAATGTTAACGAACAGAATGTTGAGTGGCAAGCATTTTACAATAATCTCCTTTGAACATGTAAACGACCGAGGATGGGTAGCGAAATGGTTGACATACAAAGCCTGTTTTGTCGCGATGCGATGAAGCAGTACCACAAAACAAGCTTTAGCAATGACGGATGGACTCCGCGCAAGTGTGATATTGAACTGCGTGTTTGCAGTCATCAGAGTTTATTGATGGAATCAGCAACCAGGGAAAGTCGTTGATTGGTGAGTTGAATTTCGTTACTTCGGATAAGCAAACGTTTTAGCCAACGTGTGTACTTTTGACGCCGCAACGTTATCACGCAGTAAGCGACACTCGCTTAAATGTGAAGAGAAAGGTTTTTGTCAGCGATAAAAAATCGAACTGGAATGGTCACATGAGGTTCAAGTCAGTCGAGAAATATTTGAGCGTAGAGGATTATTTTGCTTTTGTTGAAAACCTGGAGGATAATACCGATCGAAAGAGCGTCGCTATTCACCTGTTAAAAATGGTACTGACTTCTGCGCCGGTGTCGAATCTACAATCATCGGCACTAGTGATTTTATCGGCGAAGCATCAATGGTGGTTGTGAGTACGAGATCCGCTGACATATCTCCCAGGCAGTTGTGCAAAGTAGAGACGAACGGGAGATAGACAACATGAGCTTCGCTTAACATTTGTTAATGCAGTCTGAAATTCTGGAGCCTGTAAAGGTACGGCTTGTTGAGATGTTATGAGCAGATGGTTTGTCACAATATTCCAGTACCTTATATGCAGTTTGCTAATTCTTGGAGGGTGAGCTTATCCGTAGACGCAAGGAGGAACGTCGCTATTAGACAGGAAAACATTTAGACCAAATTTGATGGATAACAGTTTCGTCAATGTGTGTACCCACAAAGAAAGGATGCGATAAAAGTTGCGACGAGATAAGATGTCTAAATTAAACTCACGCTGGTAATTGACTGATCCTGGCCTTGCTGAAACGAACGATGGAGTCATGGAAAGCTATGCAGGGATGACGATGATGCATGAAATCACAAGCCTGATCCAGGCAAAGTGCCGTACAGTCATAAACTGCACATGGGCTAAGATACCGTCAGTCACTAGCGGGTATTGAAATGAGTGAACCTACACGATGGACATCATTCCGGTTCCCACACGAGTCTGCAAACGGTCAAATCAAACAGTGACCAATCACCGCACGACCTCACACGTGACATAATTGACCCGATTTTCGAACTTGTTGTACTGAACATTTGTAGAATGTGACTTCGACTGGCAAGCACAAAATGCTGTGGTTTGGTCTCATAATACCAAATCGGTTTTGTCTGCGACTGCTTATTCATAATGGTATGGTTGTAACGGGTGTCCGGACACGGCTGCTTAGCTGGTTGGGGCGGCTCGTCTTGCATGACAGGGTTCGCGCACTGTTCACTCTCAGGGATATTTTTAGAATCGTCTTCAATGGCTGTCATATTGTATGCGTCTTCTTCGAGTGTTTGAGTGATCTTGTATGTTGTTGGCGGAATGGTCAAGAACGCTTGCTACCACGGAAGACAGTAAAAGCCGGAAAGAAGCTGTCCTAGTGCGAGTTCACAAAACCTCATCGAATGCATCAGATATCAAGGTGATTGTTGGCTCTTCTTGAGATTCCGTGGTTGTTCAAGTACCACCATCCTTGATGCATTTACAACTGCAGTTTTATCGCAGTTACGAATCCAGAATTAATATCGAAGTAGTGTTTACGTGATGATGATGGCTAACTGCAAGAGACAGCATACAGGCATTGGCACATGAATGCATAATGTTAGGGCAGGTGGATTGACATCAAAACGTGAGCGAGTACGAAATAGTCAAATCGAGGTCACGAGAGTTTAACAGGAGCCGTAGCAACATATGTCGGACGAAGTATTATGTATGATATGCATGAAGGCATAAAACTGATCCACGCAAAGTGCCGCACGGTCATAGAGCGCACATGAGCTATGATACTCTCAGGTTACCCAAGCCAAGGCACATATGAGAAACAAAATACAAATGGTAGTGAGACTTTAGCGTATTTCAGCATGCAGCTCACTACCGGTGGCTAATAAATTTAGCATGGTACAGTACACAAGTGTTAATGCGGGGAGAGGGGGAGGAAAATCGAGAACACCATAAATAACACACCCGAAACTTAGCGACCATATTTGACAAGGTGATACGTCCGGTATCCACATCCACAGCACAAAGTCGACGAGGTCTTGTGGCTAGCACGTACAAGTGGCGAAGAGCTTGGAGGTGATACCTGAAATGATGAAGATGATTTGAAATTCCACGTGAAGCGTCCTACAATCAGCCAATAGGAAATTATTCCGAGGCATACCAATTATCACCGGCGTGGGTGGGTAAAATGGGCAAGAAGGATATTGACAACATCGCAGCTGCTTCAGGTGAGTTTGAGAGCGTTAAACTGCAGAAGAAAAATAATAAGGGATGAATACTATCGAAAGCATATGTCAAGATTAGTGTAAAAATAAAAACCAATTGTTTCACAGTTTAAAGAATATAAATTTATGCATTCATCATTTACCAAAATAATAAATTATCATAAAAAACTAAAGGTGTGTCAAATTGCTAAAGATTTTTTATTAGATGGGCATTCCGGTTAGCCAGAAATAGCAGAGCAAGCTTGTAGTGCAGGTGTTGGATGTTTATCGATTGCCGACTTGACTTTTTAGGTTAAGAATATTTCGTCCCCAAATTAAATGACATCTTCTAGGTAAGGTAAGTTCTTGCGAAGAGATAGTACCATAAATTGCACAACCCCATATCATAATATTCTCGCAGTGTCCGTACCAGTTGTCGTACTGTATCGTGAGGAGAGAACCGCCGAACATCCAGCCACTTATCACGACATTCAGGTCATCGGTCCAACAACCCCCCCTACGTTTCTCGCCACATTGAAGATTGCCTACCGATTCATCCCTGAGGTCAACATTTCCAACACTAATTGCGTTCACCCACGAATCCCATAGCACAAGAGAAAACCGTTTGATCAAACACGTTTCTTACACCCAGGTGTCTGAGGGCGGTGGTGTCTGAGGGTGTGGTGGGTTTCCGTCTGGCAAGCGTTCTCCCTATAAAAAGCCACAAAAATCCAATGATGACACCACGACGCGGCGGATGTGACTCGCCGCTCCAAAAGTCACTGCCCCTTGTCCTATCTAAGGACATTGTATGGTGCACAGGCAAAAACTGAAGTCACCAGCCTATCAACGGGGTTATCGGGCTCCGAACGGGAAATTCCCCGAAAAGGGCGTATGAACCGCTTCGTCGGTCACCGGCCACCGATAGGTGCGAACCTCTCTCGCTCCACTGCCTTGTGGGTAAAGGCTCGGGGTGGGACCCCCTAAACGAAATCTCCCCTACTTCGGTGTAGGCAACCGTGTAGTATCACGCCTACGTTCAACGATGACGATGATGACAACGCTTTGTACCCACCCTTCTCGCTTTGTACATCTCATTGTTTATGTTGAACGGCACCATATCTGTATCAGATTGTGCAAATATAATATAATAAGCAACCACAACGCTGTCTTAAAACATGTATGTGCCGGCTGTCACTTCGATCTGATTGGTCAGTCGCCTTTGTCACTCAGTGCTCGTTTGACCGGCTTTGACGAATGACACATCGTTCAATTGCCGTTACGTTCTCCATCTTCTCAAGCTTCCGAAGATGTTATCGCTGGAACCATTCTCACGCGATCCTTCTAACCCCGAATTATTAACAAGTTCGCGATTGTCGTCGTCGGTCTTTTTGGTGCTTCCTGCTCTTGTGTTGTGTGAGAGGGTGGTGTTATGCATATCATTCTCAAGCTCGAGATTAGCACTTACCACGAATGCGCTTCGCACCCCTCCACAGTACGACATGCTTATGATTAGACGAATAATTGAGATGCTATGTATTATACATATGGGGCATGTGGACATGTTATGGTATGAAAGCACAAGTTTGATCCAGGCAAAGTGCCGCACAGTCAGCGACTGCACGTGGGCGATATTACTGGCAGGTTGCCCAGGCATAGACAGATATGAGAAATAGAGAACATACGACTAGTTGAACAATATCTACTCGAACATTATCCGCGCACACTTACCGACCACCACCCAAGAACAACAACCCGACAATCGAACCGTAGACCAGTTGAATACCAAACGATGGTCCCAAAGCAACCCCAAACACGGACGCGACCGAAATGAGTCCTCCACTCGAGGAGCTGCCCGCGGTGGAAGCTTGACTCGCGGCAGCTGCACGAGCAGCGACAGCAGCCACAGCATGCAAACGAGGCTGATTGTGAAAGAACACGGGCCACTCGGTGCGCGTCGGTTCATCCGGCTTGGATTGTCGAAACAGTCGGATGGCACGCAGTTGTCGCACCAGACGCAACACGGTCAAATCACCCGAGCCAGCCATCACCATGGCAAGGGACAGGAGACAATGAGCCACCGCCCATTCCAAAGTAGGGTGAGGCACGGTACATTGGTGGGGCAAAGATTCGCTTGGCGAGGTCGACGTCATAGGAGGCCACCACGAACCATCAAGCAATGATTGGGCAAGATTCAGCTGTCGCGTGAACCAAAAAAACAATCAAAGCAAAATAGGAACAACAGCAAAATGTTCTACCAACAATATAAAGGTAAAAAGTTGAAAAAGTGAAACGGTAAGACGATCATTTGTAGGCGACGGCAAAGTGGGAATTAGGTTAGTATCGTCTCAATGTGATCTAAGGATGGAACACGAAGTTGGTTGACAGTCTGCGTACTTTGTCTATGCATTTGGCTGCTCTTTTTTACTTTTGTGCGACTATCTCCTCCTGGAGGATGAGTCGGCTTCAATGAAGATTCTTCGAAATTTGGGCGTTTATTCGAGTCAGCTTCCCTAGCGCTTGCGCAACCAAGTGCGACCTGCAAGGCAGCAGCGAGTTGCCAGAAAGAGGTGGTGTGCACCAACTAACCGTCTACGAGACTCTGCTCCAGATTTTTCTCCCGAAGCCGTTCTCGCGATCGGGAATCCCACAAGGCAGCGGAGGTTAAAAATCAGGGTTTTCCTTCCACTAGATAAAATGCCCTCCCAGACTAACGAGCTCCATCTGCCCGAAGAAAACTGGTTTCCAGGCGCCAGTCACTCGCCCCCACCCCTTCTCCTGTTGGTAGAAGCAGTTCCGCCGGGCTCGGGGAGCCACGCGTGCAGGCCAGAAGCTGGATTTGGTTTCTCTTGGCATCTCCGAGTGATCTCGAAAGAACATGGCATATCAGAATGAGCCGAGTACATAAACCTATCGCAAATATAGTGTGTGTGTGTGTGTGTGAGATAGTGAGTTGCGTTCGCCACCAACCATCCCGCGCGATCGTAATTCAAGGTATTCGCATGAATTCGAAAGTGTATCCACTACTCAAATCCGTAGTGTTTAGCCGTGTCACTTAAATTTCGTTTTACTTGTTGACGTGAACAAAAGACCAAAAGAAACGAAAACGTAATTACGAGATATACTGTTTGTTAATGAGGGCGCAATCTAGGCAGAGAAAAGCAGATTTCTCACGAATTCACATAAGCAGTGTCCGTTTTTCTTGCTAGAGAGCCGCGAGTTCAAGAAGTCTGACCAGTGTTACCTTTTACGTCATTTACGGCTATTTTTGGAAAAGGTCCTCATCCTACCCAAGCCGAAGCAGACGTACAACTACAAGTTAATCATACACGTCAAAGAATATCCACAATCCACAATTCATAGTCGACATGCATGCGACGTTCGGTGGGGCAATTGTTCACAGTTTGATCGCGGGGCATGCCACAACGAGCGAACGCGAGGTCGCTGAATGTCCGGGTCGCGAATGTGATATTGAAAAATTCTGGGCGAAAAGGGTCGTAGAACTTCTGACAGAACTGGTCAACATTGGATTGTGTAAATTTCTGTTACCCGCATTGAAACTGCGCAAACCGTTTTTTTTATTGAAAAGCATGCTCAAATCATTTAATTTACAAGGTAGTTCATACTATTGCGAATTAAAACTCCCTACTCTATCTCACCTCGAACGATGAAAAGAATGTCTCGGGAGTAGAATTTCTTAAACTATATCACTAGGCTGTTTCCTGAATCACCTTATCGGTCATGTGAGCTCCTTCCTATGAGAATATATTTCTCCAACCATTTAAAACGGTTTGAAAAGCAACTCGAAAAAGAATTCACAATACACATACCAGGAGGTGAGCCGCTGCTGGGAGACATGTACCGGCGAATCGCAACCCAAGAACAAAGGCTCGACCAACAAGGATATTCAAGTAGGCCAGACTGGGGAAAAATTGAAATCGACACGCCAATGAAAGAGAGGATTCAACTAGACACAAGTCGAGTGAACGCGTAACAGTCCACTGTGGTCAAATGGTAAGTAAAAATTATAAATTGGCAGTTCATATGACATGCACTTGTGTCAGAGGTCATTTTACTATCGTAAATGTTGATAGATGAACTTTTCTCCGCAAGTCCATTACAGGCAAAATCAGTATTAATACTTTGTTGTTTACCGTTCCAAGAATCTCGACATTCGTAGTCATTCGTAATATGTGTGTATGTATGAAATCACAAACTTGATCCAGGCATGAGTGCTAAGATACTGTCACGTTATTCACAACAAGACAGGTGAAAGACTGCAAATATAAATGCCAGTGAGACGCCGGTGGCACATAAATTTAGTCATTAGTAATACTTGATGGTCAAAACGCGGTCCACGGAGTTTACAGCGACGACACCATGAAAGTAGGCCTGAAGCATGTCGAGTGAATTGAACGCGTCACTTCACAAGACTATACACAAGGTTACGGTAGTGTCAATTTCTCTCAAAACGTCACACAATGATAAGTAGTACCATACCACCGTAAACGTTTACAAACTACATCAGCACAGAAATGCTGCACGACTAACATCGTGCTAAACTGATTGGCCATCAGTGGTGACCTGCATGCTGAAACACGCTAGAGTCTCACTACCATTTCTATTTCTATTTCCCACTCATATCTGTCTAGGCCTAGGCAACCTGACAGTATTTTAGCCCACGTGCAGTCTCTGACTGTGCGGCACTTTGCCTGGATCAGACTTGTGCTTTCATACCATACGATATTTATTTAGCGGATTTTCTCTATCGCGAGGCTGGCGCTTTGCATTCCGTTTTCAATGGGAGTTGTCGAAAATCAGTTTGTCGCATGATTTAGGGGAGAACGTTGCAGGTTTCACCGATTCTGCAGTTTACCCAAAGATTAAATTCTTGATTTTGAATATCCGCAGAATATAGCGGTAAAAATGAGACCGTTTTCCGTTGTGACTGAATGCGACGGACGTGAGCAGAATATTACAACGGCCGTTTTCCTGTTTAACACCCGGATAATCTTTAGAAAGCAATTCGTCTTGATTCAAGACAAGACACTCCGTGAGAGAAAAACATTATGCTTCCACTCATGCCTTCAGTCACACAAAAACGGATTTGATACATACCATAATTTTTATTCTATGTAATTTATGGGTGGTCAGAAACCACAGTTAAAACTGAACCAATTATATGTGCGCTTTCCAACTACGAAGCATCCGTCGTATCTTGAACATATCGTGGATGGACAGAGTGACTAATGCTGAAGTGCTTTCAAAAGCTGGTCTACAGTGCATGTTCACCTATTACGACAGTGCCGCCTGCGGTGGCTTGGTCATTCTATAGAATGGAAAATGGTCGTATTCCGAAAGATCTACTCTATGGTGAGTTGCAATTAGAAGTCGACCATTGGCAGACCGCACTTGCGGTACAAAGATGCTTGCAAAGAGATATGAAAGCTCTTGACATTGACCCCGCAAGCTGGGAAAAACTTGCTCTTGACCGCTCACTCTTTGGAGGCATTGGTGTAAGCTCGTCTGCAATCGGGGAGGAGCCAATACAGCTCTTGGCTGCTGAACGCAGATCACGCCGCCGGCGTGTAACTGACGCCCTACAACAGAGTTCTGACTATCGTTGCAAGCGCTGTGGGAGAGATTGTTCCTCCCGAATCGGACTGTTTAGTCATTCCAAAAGCTATAAAACATGAAATTCATGCGATTGTGATGTACACCCATGGTCGACATCGACCGGAGGAGGCCAACAACAACAACAATATGTGCGCTTTATGTTCGGTAGATTCATCTGTTCTCTGGCCCTTATTTCACGATCTATTCAGCTGCGAATTTCGTCAAAAGGAGTACTGGGATAATGCTTACTTTGTAAATGACAAGTGTGGGTCTGCGAGCAACGTAGGAGCAGATCAGTGGAAACACGAATGCTGATATCACGCAGTACGTGAACGGACATCAAATATGGGATGTTGTAGACCATTTACAAGAACGGCGTAAAGTTTAGCAGAGATTAAGGTTCTAAAGTGGGTTAAGACATACCCGTGACAAAGGATAGGAAACGATCACTGTACGCCGTACGCCAGACCAGATTCTCATTCAAGTCCAAGCAGACGACGTTCTATCGAACCGGATATGATTCAAGATAAACGATTTTATGGCGATCATTTGTTCATTCAGGCACAATATGGATTGCCAGGGAAAGTAACCGCAAGCAACAACATCGTCCACTTATCACAGAACAGTTATTTTCATCATCATCATCATGAAGCACAAGTCTGGAGCCAGACAAAGTGCCAAGTTGCTTGTGCGCGTGATATTACCAAGTTTCCCAGGTCGAAGTAGGGGGTTGGCTGAACCACAAGGCAGTGGGTTGAGGCTGAATTTGTCTGATTTTATCCATCGACCTTTCTGGAATGAGTAGCTCTCTGTGGCACCAAAAGACACCACCCAGTATAGCTCAATGGGTCATGAAGGTACACAAACCATCGCACCGCGTTACGGTCCAGTCTCAGTGCGATGACATAAGTTTGCACGACTAACAATTTTCAGTCAATCAAAAACGGGAATAAATCAAAGGTTGCGATAGAAAGAGTCAAACATAACAGACCATAAAGCATCTTCGTCCACATTACATAACGCATCCGGTGCGAACTGGAATTGCCACTGTCGCAGGTTCCTTTTCATTTTTTGTGTGAGCTGGGAAGACGGGGGCCACACGACCGTCGACGGTAGCATGGTGGCAGGACGACCCGTTGCACTTGGCACTTCACGGCGCCGAGATCGATTGCCTCTCCCGGTTGAAAGAGCAGGTGACGATGGAGACACAGCGGGTACAGTGGTGGTACCAGATGAACCAGTTCGGCGAAGGGGATAACGCATACCGCTTGGCAGTGCATCAGGACAACGATTCTCCACATCATCTTCACTGGATACCTGAGTAAACATCGAATCACTCTGCGCATCGAGCGAATGACCTGCTGACACCGAGGATGTTGCTTTGTTGGAATGCAAAAGTCTCAAGCGGTCGAGCAGCGTTGATGAGCAGAACGAAGACACCATCCAATCCATCGTGGGTTCCACAGAGAACCAGTTCACCAGGCCATGAGCCAACGCACGAAAACAGAGAAAATCTGGGCGTACTGATTCCAGCTGAACCAATGACGAGGGTGGAACCAACCATTCGCTGATTGTTGTGCTTCCACTACCCAAGAAGGCCATGCCAAGAGCCATGATTGCACCCGGACCACTAACATCCATATTGTATGCATCCAAATCACGAATCTGAAACGGAAGTCTTGCTTTTTGAAACGTCATCCGTACTACTCATTAATAGATTCTGAATTCAAACGAAATCAGCTCATATGTGCAATCGCAAATCGAGAGTGTATCACCACAGAAATAGCATGAATAAAAAGCTCATTTGCATGCATCTCCATCGCACACACACACACCCCACGACCGGTTTCATGCTGTTTGCACTCATCAGGTAGGGGCAGTAGGATCAGGATCCACATGCGCTTGAAACAGTGGAAGAATGGTAAACAAGTTGCGCTTGTATGCCACTGTTGGGTAGGGTTGGTACGATCAACCTGTTCAATCACATGAGCCCCCACTCATGTAGACTGGGTTTAAAACCCATGACCATGAATATAAAAGCAATATAAAAGAAGTAGCATGTGTCTGGAGGTCAGAATAACAAGAAAAGGGAAAATACTCTAAGTTAGACCAAACCATCAAGACTGAGAAAAATAATACAAGAGGCTACATGTCAGAGAACAGATAATTTGTGTTATTTTCATTAACATTGTATTTCTGAACAATGATTGTGTCCGAGTTCGATATCTCATTTCAGCTTTTACTATATACACGTGAAATATATCACATCATATCAGACGGATGAATACTAATCAGAACTAATCCGTTTCACTTGATATTAGTTAGTATGGTGTGTACCGTGACCATTTGTTGAAAAGTACTTCACTCTGTCGAGCGAATAAAAATAGCGCCAACTACTCGCATTAAACATCGCGCAAGTTCGGTCCACATATTACGATCTGTATGGCTGTCTGTGAAATGCTCCTTAGAAGCGCCTTACTTGGTCTGTCACAGAAATGGACGAAGATCTCACCGTACACTTTGCGAGAAAGAACATAGTTTCGCCAAAGTGGGTGGTACTTAAACATAGGTCAGGGTCCACTATGACATGGATGTGCAATCGTACAGTACTTCTATGGTGTGAGGCTAACATCGTGCTAAATTGATTGGCCAACGGTAGTGAGCAGCATGCTGAAACACGCTGGAGTCTCACTACTATTTCTATTCCCCCCTCATATCTGTCTAGGCCTGGACAAGATGACTGTACCTTAGCCCACGTGCAGTCAATGAACGTGCGGCACATTACCTGGATCAGCCTTGTGTTTTCATCACCATCATCATCGACAATCAAACGCACTGTTCAAGTTCGAATCCTTCCTGGTGGTAGATATTCGGGAAATGTGATTAGCCCGTATCTCCAACACACACAGGTATGAAAAGGGTATCACCAATAACTGGGAAACTGAAAGCGACCGCATAGGAGTGAGTGTGAAATCACATCGCCTGTGCCACTTCGTGTGAAAAACAGAGACAACAGCGATAACGGGACAAACCTTCGAATTTCTTTCATGTCCAGCGAATCCCGAAATATCATAGCAAGATGAACGATGGGTCGGACGTCCGGTAAAGTCCACCCGCCCTTCCCCGGTAGCAGCACGATGCGGATTACGAATTGCGTGAAATGATGTATGCGTGTCATTGGGTGATAAATCAATCGTGTCGAATTCATTGGACGGTGAGAACAACAAATCAAACAACGGTCCATCCTCGGTGATGAGCAAATGATGAATATTTTGTAGCACTTCCGAACGGTTGGCGCGATCCGTGTATTCACCGGTATCGTCTAACAGTCGACCCGAGGGTGGCCTGGAAACGCGTCGCTGTGATAACAAAGTGCGCGTGGAAAGTGGTTGCGGTGAAAAGTGTCGAGACAAATCATCCAACGGGAGATGTTGCTGGAATGCGGTGGATTCAGCAGACCGAGGCGCACCGATCATGTACGAATGTAACTTTTCCGCCCAAGGAAGATCAGACAGGCCACACGGTGTGTTCGCACGCTGATAGTGTAAAGATAAAAAGAAAGATGGAACAACGTTCAAACCAATGCAATAAGAAAAGGAGAATAATCAAATCACGGAGCGGACCTTGAGCAACACGAGACCCAACGCCAATCCTGCACACAGCGCAATCATTTCACCACTATCTCCGGCAAAACCACCGGATCCTGCGGCGCCAGTCATACCACTAGAAGGAACCGTAGCAGCGGCAGTGTTGGAAGTATTCGTGGTGGAAATAGACGGATCCATGTCAAAATGCGAGTGGGTTCCGAAGCCGCATGCGCTGTGCGATATGGGTCCACTGAGAGGTCTCCCAAGCTCGTTCAACAGCAGATTGGTAATGTGACGATGTGCGGAACCCTCGTAAAGTAATCCAAGACCGAATACGGCAGCTGCCTGGCACAAACTAGGCACCGAGAGTTGAACATGAACCAGCGGGTCGGTAGGCAGCAAGGGACGGTAATGCACAGCCAACAAGCGAAGAATAGACTGATCCATGCTACCTCGTTTACCAGCGCAAAGGCCTGTGAATGATCAAAATTGTACAGTTTTGAAGGGCAAGACAGTTAATTTCGTCAATATGATAAAGCATGTAGCAATAACAACCTGGTATGAGTGTAACGCAATATCTATTGAAAAACAAGGTTTACTGACACTTAATCGCCGACACTTAATCACTAGACATTTGATCCCCAGACAGTTAACCCCCAAGTCACTTCATTCCCAGTCACTTAATCGTCAGTTTGAATTTATTTAGCAGGAGAGTTATGCAATTGATTTTAACAATGTCAATCTTTCCGTAGTTGAGTATCGCTGAATTGCTCGAGATGTCCTGTCGCATATCTCAGCATACTTCTTCTGTTTGATATGAACCCCATCCTTTCGCAAATCGTTAAGAAATGTCCACATGGTGGGATTAAGTGACTTGGGGGTTAAATGTTATGGGAATCAAATGTCTGGCAATTAAGTGCGGCGATTAAGTGTCTGACGATTAATTGTCTGCCCGGACACCGAAAAACAAACCTTTTATTTCTATTTTTCCAATATCTGTCTAGGCCTAGACAACCTGACAGTATCTTAGCCCACGTGCAGTCTATGACTGTGCGGCACTTTGCCTGGATCAGGCTTGTGCTATCATACATACACACAAACCTAAGATAGAGTGTACAGGCGCATAAACAAGCAAAATGATGCCCAGTGTGAATGGTTACCCTGGGCTGTAATATGGTCAGCTTGTCGGGATATCGAGAATATGAGAAAAATAGCAATGAGACAATGGTTCTTGCTCTAAGTCTCTAACAAATGGCAATGCATACGCCATACACATGTAAACCAGAGCACTCGAGATTAAATAAATGCACAAATCCAACAAACACAGTGAATATGGAGAAAGAGAACGAATTGACTGCTGTATTTATGACGACACAATGCAATTAGGGGCCCATCGCGTCAAGCGCAATTTCCATTGAGTACGAACAAATTTGCCGGTAGACACTACCGAGAAACATGTAAACACCATTGTATTGCGGTTTGTTTCGCCAATCGATAAGCCGTAATCCGTTCAGTGTTTTGAAAAAGAACCCACCACTTCATTCTCCAACTTCAACGTCCATGTATTGAAACTGTTAACTGTGCCGCAGTGTCGAGGACGAGTTTTCCTTACGAGGCTGCTGAACCAGTGCTTATCTCCCGTTTATTTAGCGGTACATGTGATGTAAATTCGCCTCCTGGACAGCAGATTGGAATGGTCGTATTCCAAAAGATCTACTCTACGGTGAGTTGAAACCAGGAAGTCCACCATTGGTCAGACCATGCTTGTGGTATAAACAATTGTGTAAAAGAGATAGGAAATGTCCTTACGTTGATCCTACGAATTGGGAACAACTTGCCCTAAATGCTCACTTTGGAAGCACTGTGTCTAAAGCGTCGTCCGCAAGCCGGAGCGGAGCAGATACTGCTTTTAGCTGCTGAAAGCAGATCAGATGAGCTACTTACACGCGACTTTTCGCCGGGGTCTTAGTGCGATTGAGGGCGTTTATCGATTAGCTTGATTGAGAATATTGGAATGATTGAAATAAACCACATTGTTCATTAGAATAACTCCGTCAATGACGGTCCCAATCCCGTCTGAGAAAGGAGGAGGGTTGGGCTTAGGGCTAGCAACCCTATTCCGTAAAACCTACATTGCTACGGAAACGAAGACAACAGATCCGTGGTTCGTTCATGTCTGCAGGATGGATCCCAGTTCGCATACGAAGGTAGCCATTCACTGGCGTCCACAAGGTAAACGAAAAAGGGGAAGGCCCAAGGAAACTTGGCGCAGAACTTTGGAACGCGAACTACATGCACAAGGATTCACGGTGCAGACGGCAACGGAAGCAGCGACAGACCGGAACCACTGGCGTGAAGTTGTCTTCGCCTCATGTGCCACCCGGCACGGAGAGGACTGAGTGAGTGAGTGAGTTCATTAGAATACACGGGATTTCACCTCATTCGAGGTGCACGGATGTACATTCATGTAATGCTTCTGTACTGTGCAGCTAAAAGCGTGTTAAATTGATTTGTTACTGGTATTGTCTAGGCCTGGGCAACCTGACAGTATCTTAGCCCACGTGCAGTCTATGACTGTGCGGCACTTTGCCAAGATCAGGCTTGTGTTTTCACACCCGCACACACACATCAGAGATTTAAACTTTGAACGACAGACCGTGTGTAAAAACGTAAATACATACCCAACAAAACCGCCATGTTGTGTAAATCATGCACTCGGACCAGGTACTCGCCAATGTCGTACGAGGTGAGTTTGTTCAAGTGACCATTCAAACCGAGACCGAAGAGTAATCCAGCTTGTTCCGCGCCAAGAGACTCATTCGTCGGTGGAGCAGCGCCGGCAGCTCGGTTCGCAAGCGTGGCCTTTGAACGACAGTTGTACATGATCCACGTGGCGTTAATCTACGGGAAACCAGAATGAGAATAAGTACATTGGATCGGTATTCACACACACAAATCAATAGAATTTCCAGCCCAACTGGAAAGTATAGTAAAACAAAATCAACATGGTCATAATAAATATGTAACCGCGACTGGTATAACCCTGAGGAAGGAAGGTAAAATAAAAAGATAGCTATAAAAATACGACGATAACGACGTTTTTCAAATTGACGCGTATTGCATACAACATGCACTGTTTGCTTAAAGCTGTGTAAAAGACAAAAGCAACTCGAGTAGTAGATAAAAGAGAATAAGTATGCGGACTGCGCAGATGTGCAACTGTGCAGTACTGTACCGTGATGTGCGATTATCATCGTGCTAAATTGATTTGCATTCGGTGGTGAGCTGCATGCGAAAACACGCCGGAGTCTCACTACCATTTCCTGTTCTTTTTTCTTACTCATATCTGTCTAGGCCTGGGCAACCTGACAGTATCTTAGCCCACGTGCAGTCTGTCTGTGTGGCAATTCGCCTGGATCAGGCTTGTGATTTCATGCATTCATACATACAAACAAACATACATACATACAAACATACATACATATATGCATACATACATACATAACAAGATAGTTTGAATAGTTTCCTAAAGAGCCGTTATGAAAACTTATCGTTGCCTTGGAAATGCGAGCTGAAATCTCTGAATCACGAAATACATTACTCGTATTTGTCTCTATGACTAGTTCAATGCACCTTGTGTGGCAATTGATATCCAACTCGCTTGAATGTGCCAAAGTAACCGATGAGGGTTCCTAAAATGATGTAGAAGGCAACTGGTGAGCTGCTACTTGCCAGCTAAATTGTTAACAAAAAATATTTAACAATAAAAGAGAAGCGAAAATTCTGGTTGTTGATCAGGACGCCATCGTTCTCTGAGTGTCTCGTTGACTCCGAGTTTTAAAACCTTTGGGATGAATTAGCAGGATTAGAATTCCGGTGTGATCTCCATTTTCATGACTTGTGTTTGCATACGTAGATTGTTTAAAAAAACGAACTTTCGGTCGATTATAACATTAGATGCTGAGGGATAAATGTTTTGAAAAAGGAATAGGCCAGAAAACGATTGAAGAGTACATTCATCAGTAACTTGTTTTCGCTTACCTTCCCCAATGTATGCAGCAGGTAAGGTGACCCGATTTAGCGAGATGCAATATGGAGTTGGGTTTATTTGTTATTGTCATGGCGGCACGAGAGCAACTATAGTATTAGGTCGCTGATACTTGGAGAGCTGAACTAGGCTTCTCGACCTAGGCCTTTAGCTAAAGAGCCTTAGCCACAAGCAGTGGGTTATGACTGTTAGTCGGACCTCTACCCATCGACCTTCCTGTTACGAATGACTCTCATTGTGCCCACAGGATACAACATAGTATATCTCGATGGAGGTACACAAACCATCAAGCACTGGGTGTACCGAATAAAAGTCGGTAAAAGAACATTGAAGACTGGGAGGGATTCGATCAGAGAGGAGTCCAAATCTTCATCGGCTCAACAACGAAAAGAATAAATGCAGACCACAGAGCACGAGGTTGTGAACATGCAGCTCTTGACAAACTTATTCCAGTTGCAAAGGATCGAGTGTAAGATTGGAGATGAAATGAAATGGAACGAAAACTCACCGAGGCGTTCGGTGCCACAGACAAGCCAACTGCCACTCCGTTGTGGAATTCTGGCCAGTGTTTCGAAGCCAACACCGTGGGCAATTGTTGCAGCGTGTTGGTGGAGAGCAGCGAAGCGGTGGATGAGGCCGAATTGGTTGCAACGGTGGTCAGATTCAAGGGGGTTACATGATCGCGGAACACCATACGACGGAGATCCAAAGAAGCGGTCTGTGGGGAGAAAGAGAAACGATAACATACGCGCGCGAGTGTGGATTGAATGTTGCTCAAAATGAGGAAACGTTTAGGAATATATTCGGTTGGAAATACTCGTAAAGCATCGATCTAAGAGCGAATAAAGTGTACGATTATGACGACGATAAGTAGTCGAAAGCGGACAAACATTTAAAGTGCTTTTCACAAAACCACAATAAATGAAACAGATCTAAGTTGGGATTGTTTAAAGAAAAAGGGGGAGACGATTATAAAGATGGTTAATTAAAATTTCGTGGAATAGCTTTGAAAGTGACTCACCTTTAACGCGATTCCCATACCAGCTCCAGCTACGGCAGAAGCAATTGCTAGCGCCATGGCATTCCCAGGATTATCCGATGCGTGTACGGCTTCATTAACCAACGTTGAACACGCATCTCCAGCCACGGCTACACTACCCCCAATGGTTAATCTACGTTGCGCAGTATCACCAGCCAATAAAGCAGTTTGACCGTCGACGTTCCCAGCACCCGGACGTACAGGAGCAGTGGTTGCACTGGAAGCAAGCGATTCACGAGCTAAATCTACCAAAACACGCCTGCCACTAGACGGAGAAACAGCTCGCCCTCGTAAACAAATATGGGGAATGTCGAGTCGTGTGGATAGTCGCGAACCGCTCAAAGTGCTCAGACATAGCATACCCCGTCCAATCAATGAGGCCCAAATCCTTATTCCAGCAGCAGCGAGATGCATTTCAAAACGCGGTTCACTAAGCCGGGAGCCTTGTTCCATTCCAGTATCCCCGGAAGAAGATGGACCGGATGCATCTGCCGAGGTCAAACGTGGCAGGCGTATATGACTGCTGCATTGAAGAAGACGGTAAGCTTCGCGCAATCGTAAGTCATCCTAAATTGAATAAAAGAAAAAATGTGAGTAAAAATATGTTTAAAAAATCGAGCATGAAAGTGTTCATGTCAAAATGCGGTACCTTAAATGAGGCCTGACCAAACGGGAGATTCTCGAGTTGAGTCAAAATTCGATGGCGCCGAATCAACACACGGTTGGAATGTGATTCTTCCGGGGGAGTTTCTCTAAGAGGAAGCACCTCGTTTAGCCAAAGTTCTGCAGCTTTGTTCACATACGTGTGCTCACGGGACCGCTTTGCCGTGATGGCTTGACCGCCATTTTTCATGTCACTCGAATGATCATTCATAGAATCAAGTTCGGCCAAACGAGCCAGATCTTCACGACCTAGAAGGAAACAGCACGAAAGTGAACAACTAACGGAATGTGCTGGAACACGCCCGGTCGATCGATCGCTTACCCATCAGTTGGTACGCTCGAGGAGCACAGTTCGGAGGCGGGTTTGCGGACGCTCGATTGAATAGCAAATGCATTATGGTAGAAAACCCATCGGGTAATACGTCTAGTTCGTTGAACAACGACCTTTTCGTTTGTGCCAACAGAATTTTGTTCAATGTGCTTAGAAAGATGACCGCCATGCTGGAAGGCGCCGTGAAATGCGCAGCGTCGGATTCGTTATAGTTTAATCTTTTCTGACTGTTTGCAAGACGCAAGGTTTCCGTGAATGCGATTGAAAATTGGTTCACTGATCCGGGGTTGGAGGATTCGATCAAGGTTGGACGGATGTCTTCTGTTGAAAGGAAGTCTGGAAACAAGGGAGCAATATCCAGTTTACGGGAAAATGGGTATCAGATTCAGATTCATATATACAGCAGATCGGTCAGCCTAAACCAAACGCGACATGCTGAAAGTTATCATTATAGAAGTTTATTAGATCGTGGCTGGTGAATGTTACCGAGAACGAACTTCTTTATAAATGCCTTATGGTTGTTGTTGTTGGCCTAGTTCGGTCGATATCCACCCTGGATGTACATCATAAGCGCATGATGATTTCATGCTCCGCAGCTTTTCGAATGACTAAACAGTCCGATTCGGGAGGAAAAATCTCTCCCACAGCGCCCACAACGATAGGCAGTACTCGGTCAGTTTGATCTTCGATTAGCGACCGAGAGCACAATCTGGTGTTCCAATGCTTGCAGATGACGCTTTACACAATGTCATACCATGTAGGATTACACACAATAATGAGAACGATTTGTTGAGCAAGTGCCGTGAAATAATTGCTTCTAAACAGGAAACATTCCCGAGCAACCTGGTGGTCAAGAGATTCACAATACGAATGTGGTATGTATGATATGGAAGCACAAGCCTGATCCAGGCAAAGTGCCGCACAGTCAGAGACTGCACGTGGGCGAAGATACTGTCAGGTTGCCCAGGCATGAATGATGTATATATGTATGAAAGCACAAGCCTGATCCAGGCAAAGTGCCGCACAGTCAGAGAATGCACGTGGGCTAAGATACAGTCAGGTTGCCCAGGCCTAGACAGATATTAGGAAGAAAAAGAACAAGAAATGGTAGTGAGACTCCAGCCTGTTTCAGCATGCAGCTCACTACCGGTGGCCAATCAATTTAGCACGATGTTAGCCGCACAGCACAGAAAGGCTGCACGATTGCAAATCCGTGCAAAAATGTGGTACGAAAGCACGAGCTCGGGGCCTGGTAAAGTGAGACCCAGCTAGAGAGCGTGCGTGGGCTGAGACACTGTCGGTTTGCTCAGGCCTACACAGATACATCAAAAGGAAAATGACATTGAGAATTCAGCGACTACTACAGTCATTACACAAGTACAGAAGAAGATGGGCTCCGCGCGATCAGACTTCGCAGTGGATAGTCACTCACAAAAATGTGGTCCAGAATCGTTTTCGACGGGGGGTTCGTTGTAGGCATCTTCATAGGGGTGTCTGATTAATTTTGTATGTCGTCGAGTAAACCGACGAGAAACGCTCGTTTTGATGCATTACATTACAAGGAAACTGCTGCGCTGAAATCGACTAACTCGTTTGCAACAGTTGATTGAATTTGTGTTTCATTCGATGTCTAGGCGCGCCTAATCTATGAGTCAGTGCTTAATTTTCTTTAGGTTCAAGCCCCGCCATTGACGATCTAGTTGGGATATTATCGTTTCAGGGTTGTGCGCCAGTCAAACACCCAGTAATTCCTGTGGGTGTCATGCTGCCTACGATGATTATGGTGACATAAGAAGAATGTGAAACGGCAATGCCAAAAACTGACCTTGTGATAAAAGACTGTTATGTATGTCGATGCTGATGAAATTCGTTTGCCACCAAACAAAAGACGATTTGATAAAATTGGATGCATCCGCATCATTGGAAGAACCTAAACGTTCCGAATACAGGGCGGTCAGAAACATGCCAGCAAGGCTAGCTGCCAACGGGTTCACATCAAACAAGTAGAAATACGGTGGATACATTGGATGGTCTAAAGGGACCGCCAAACGTTCGGTGATCCAGGACAATAAACATGGAGCGTTGTCGGCTGGAAACCAATCCGGAAAGTTGAACATGTGCGAAATAGGAGGATCCCAAATTACAAATTCATGCTGTTTCTTTGTAACGTCGGGGTAATCGATATCGTAGTAACGTTCGTATGCAGGCAGGCACAGTATTCTGGGATGAAAGAAAATGGATGGCATTCAAATGGAATTAGTATGAGCCAATCACGAAGAAGGACCAGCATGAAGTCATTCAAATAGAAGAAGAACGTGAAACAGCAATGTTTGACTATACACGTGCCAATGTTTAGAGTAAGTACGATTCATGAGTTTAGAAGCCTGGACTGAAGCCACTAACTGACCACGGACTAAATTGCTGCCATGTTAGGTACCTAGCTTTAGATAGATAAGAAAACGATAGCGAGGGGAAACGACAGAATGTTGAGCGACACAGCTCATTCCCGGTGGGGATAACTTTAAGCGAGTTCAATGCACAGGACGTGTGAGCATATGCTCAAGGTACACACTAAACAAGGGGAGCCAACTGAGCCAAAATGGTGTATTGTATCCTTCGGTCATCAGCAGATTCACTCATACAAGAAGGGTGGCTGGATAAAGGTCCAAAGAACTAGAACTCAACCCACTGCCTTAAAGGCATTTTAGACAATGGCTTGGGTCGAGAACTCTAATCGCTCTCTCGTCTAGTCATAAACGGCCTGAAAACATCATAGCCCTCATAGCATCATGAGATTTCCAACAAAATTCTACTTCGTAGTACAGCAGCCGTCGCCTAACCGACTGCATATAGCAGACATGCAAGCGAAAATAAGCTACTGTCACCCTCCACTCCTGATTTTATAACGCTTACTCTTTCACATCTGGGTGTCACACGCAATGGACCTTCAGCAATTCGAAGCTTAACGAACACAAATACCCCTGTCTAAAACCTTGTAAATTTACATATACGAATGCATAAACATTGCGACAATCAGGCTAGTAAGCAGTTCTAGCGCATTGTCTAGAAAGGTTATCAATTTAAGTGCGGTGTGTGATCAATTTATGCGTGTTACTTGCATAAACAGTGAAAGCGTTCACCGAACCCAAGCTGGCCATAAAGTAATTTTTACACTGCTCAGGTGATTCCACTGATTTCTACTCGGATCAGGCGGGTGCACGTTTATTCCTGAGTGCACTCGCCGAAAAATATTGCCCGACATCTAAATGATTACCTATTTTCTGAACACGAGAATAGTATTAACAAAACGAGAGAACCACGGCAAACGAATAAACCGTTATCGATGAAAAGAAAGGAAGGTGGTGTTTTTTGATGTCAGGATTGTTGGGGTTTAAAAAATGTGAGGGTAGCACCGAACACTGTTCCTGTGTAAAATCGAAATCACGTGGAATTTTGAAATAAGAATGTAGAGATTGTGGCACTTCAGGTTATACGAAAGATTTCTTGCGCAGAACCACGCCACCTGGTTGCCCAAATATAAAGGAAGGATGGGAAGACCTGACACGGAGATCTGTTCGTTTGGGCGACCACAACAGATGTTGCTGGCTCCTTCTGAACCGATCGGGAAAACAAAGCTACTCAAATGTACCAGTCTGGAGAACAGTTCATAAACGCTTAATTGCGATCGGTCAAACGGTGGACGGTAGCCCAGATCATTAAGGCGTGGGACTACAATGGCGATCGTCGGGGGTTCGAATCCCACCCAAAGCGGAGGATATACATTGCTGATGAGCTCAAATAAGAGCGAAACTCGAGTCCAGTGCTTCTATTATGGACTGTTGTGATCAACTTTGTGAATAGTTCGATGGGCTTGACACGGATGAGTAGTCACAAATATAAAGGAAAGATCCCAAAGGGTATTCGGTCAAATAGTTCTGAAACTCAAACGTTCAAGAAAGGATGCGACAGACACATTGTATAAAAACACTCTCGGATAAGAGGCATTTCCGGAATGGTTACCTGTGATAGATTAGTGACTTACCGACTCAATAAGATATTCAACTCGGCCAACAAATGTAAATGTTCGTGTAGTACGCAATTCAACTTGGCTTCCTGGATGTAAAAATGAACTAATTTTTCATGTCCCGTACGAAGTGTTTGCATACAGTGATAAAGAGAAACTTACCTCATATGTCAAATGTAAGCTAAACAAGATGACAGGTAGTTGGGAAAGCATTTGCCGACTTGCGAGGTCTGACCGGATAATTGGGGATAATTTGTTCGCCCAGTCGTTGGCGGGACTGAAAGCCTTGGCATCAGAACGAACAGGGAACAACGAAGGTGATGTGAAACTATCGAGATGGAATAGGCGTTCAAGTCGGTCCCACGAAGCTGGCGAATCGTTGTCTACCGAACACGCACGTTTTGGGGCGTTGCAGAAGTGATAATCTGCTTTGAGGAAATGGGGAAAAATATTTTTCTGTACCAAGTGAAGATCAACACACGTGTTGCATGTGGGTGCGGGGGTATGTGTATAGGCACAAGGATGGGTAAAATTGACAGGAAGGAGAAAAACACAAACGATTCAAACCATTTACAGAGGACCTTCTTTTGTGGTTTATATTTTGTTTCACAATAAACCTTATAGAAATATATTTATTGGGAAATACAAATTAAGAACACTTTCTACTAATGCTGGTTCATTGCCATCATTTCTAATGTGTCGTTTGAGCTTCATCCATACAAGAGTGCATGCCGAAGCACTTATGGAAACCGAGAGAAACGTTAAATTACGAACAAAGCTGTAAAAGATGACGACCGTTCAGGACGATTCCAAACCAGAGAAAACGACATGGATTAATGGCTGCCTGAAAGCTGTCGCAATAACATCTCAGAATGCAGTGTCGGATCTCAGAGTTGCAGGCGTGGTGTTAGCGACAAGCACGAGCAATCCTGTGCGAATAACAACGGTTGAGAACCATCAGCTGCTGACGTGATTCTGCTCGGATTCTAAAGCTCGAATCAAGGCTATTCCCAAACCACTTACTTTACTTTACTTTTGTGCGACTATCTCCTCCTGGAGGATGAGTCGGCTTCAAAGATGATTCTTGGGAATTTGGGTACAAAGCGGCATCCCCGCACCACCGGGCGTTTGTTCGAGTCAGCTTTTCTAGTCTTTGCACAACCAAGTGCGACCTGCAAGGCAGCAGGGAGTTGCCAGAAAGAGGTGGTCTACCAGACTCTGTTCCAGGTTTTTCCTCAGGGTTTTCTCCCGAATCCTTCCCCGCGATCGGGTATCCCGCAAGGCAGCGGAGGTTTAAAATCAGGGTTTTCCATCCCTTAGATGAAATGCCCTCCCAGGCTAACGAGCTACATCTGCCCGAAGCAAACTGGTTTTCAGGCGCCAGTCACTCGGCCTCGCCCCTTCTCCTGTTGGTAGCAGTTCCGCCGGGCTCGGAAAGCCACTCGTGCAGGCCAGATGCTGGACTTGGTTGTCAGAGGCTATTTGAGACGCATGCCATATGGGAGCATTTTATACACAGTGGGAGCTTATCCCCACTGCCACCCCCGGCTATGACAACCTTTGGAACCACTTGAGCGCAGCTTACTTAGGCTAATTCTGGACGGACTTTCAATCCGTATCCAACGCTAGTGGAATGACATAGCACGATAGACAATCAGCTGATGAAGTGTATATCGTGCTAGTTTCCATGACAAACAATGAAATAACACTGTAAGGCTAACTGTTCAAAACTTTAGGTGCCTATGTGATATGGCTGTTCGGCAACACCGGGTTCAGTGCCAATTAAGATGCATCATCGTGAGAAGAAGCAGCGTTTCGTAAGTCGATGGAAGAGCAGCAGCAATACGTCAATAAACCAATGTAACGAGTAAACCACTTCTATAAATTAACATTGCAAACGAACATTTTAATGGTGGACTGTGGGGAGCATTGGATTGCAGCAAAGTAGCACTGTCAATCTTTTATAGACAAACTAGAAGTCGCGTACAACGACACGACCTCGCGCGATTTAGAAGCAAACAATCTCGCTGCCCATTCTCTATGGAAACAGTCGGTAAACACAATTTTAATTATTTCGGAAATTATGTTTCGATGAAGGCTGTTTGGTAGTGTGTGCTTTAAGGCAGCACAACAGATAAAACGGTACAACAAAAGTTGGTAGACAAAACAGTGAGACAATAAAACTTACCCGCTGGCTTATTCACGTTAGGCGATTGATTCACCAGGTGCTCATCCTCAGTGAACTGAAACCCGCAGAGCTGGAGCAAGAAGTCGACAAAACGGCGCCATTCACTCGGTTTGGAGTAATCACTGGTATACGTTCCGGGGGCATTGATTATGGCATACCACCGAGTCATTAGACGTAAGCCAAGGTCACGGGGTAAAGTGTGTCGCAAGGCGAGTAGACAGCGTTTCACTAAAATGAAGAAAACAAATCGATTGAAGTGCAGGCGATTGACCACTACCATCTTAGACAAATGAGAAGGTTGGTAGGGAAGCGTGCAAACAGAAGAAAACTGAGTGTAAGCATAAACAAGTGCGGTGAGTGTGGAGTGTTAATAAAAAATTAGATAATACGTACTAGTGACAAGTTGATCTGAGCAACCTTGGCGAACTATATGTCAAAGCCAAACTATTCGACAAATATATTTACTGTCCGACAACTATTGATTAGCGAGAGAGGGTTTTTGGGAAAAAAGAAATCAGGCAACACAAGACTCCATCACTTTCCAATCGTGCAGTAGTTCTGTATATTATAATTATTATTATTATTATTATTATTATTATTATTATTATTATTATATTCTATTATTATTAGTATTTTACATACGTCTTACAGACGATGTGCAAAAAAGGTTATAACGCATGAAGAGGGTACATGATGGAAAGAAAAAAATGTAGGTTCCATGGTTCTTTGTTGAAGGCGACCATACTACCCGGTTGCCCCCAAAGGGCGAGTAGGGGGTTTGGCTTAGGGGAACGCCAAACCCGGAGCCTTGACTCAAAAAGGTCTACCCGCAAGGCAGCGGTTGTTTTTTCCTTCCACGAGAAACCGGTGACCATTTTGAGGGTTCTTGCGCCACTCTTGAAGTGCCTCGGCGATTGTTCGAGTACGCCTCCCTAGCCTTTGCACGACCAGGTGCAACCTGCAAGGCAGCAAGGATTTTTCCTCAGGTTTCACTCCCGAAGCCTTTCCCGCAATCGGGTATGCCGCAAGGCAGCGGAGGTTTGGAATAAGGGTTTTCCTTCCCTTAGATGGACTGCCCTCCCAGGCTGACGAGCTCCATCTACCCGGAGCAAACTGCTTTTGAGGCGCCAGTCATCCGCCTTCGCCCCTTCTCCTGTCAGTAGAAGCAGTTCCGCCACGTGCAGGCCAGGAGCTGGGCTTTGGTTGTCAGAGGCTGTTTGAGACGCACGCCAGATGGGAGCATTTTATAGACAGTGGGAGCTCATCCCCACTGCCGCCCCCGGCTGTGACAACCTTGGACGCAGACAACACAGTGCGAAATCGATTTGGATTAAGGCTTGTAATTTCATACATCAGAAATCCATTATGTTTTCTGAGACTACGCATCAGTACCAAGTCCTTCGAATGATTCACAAAGTTTATCACAATGGTCCACATTGGAAGCATTGGACTCGAGTTTCGCTCTTATTTGAGCTCATGAGCAGTGCATATCCTGTCTCGGGTCTGATTCGAACCCAGGACTTTCTTCATTGTAGTCTCACGCCTTACCGGCCCTGAAGCTACCGTCCACCGTTTGATCGATCACGATAAGCCTATCATGAATGTTCTCCAAGACTGCACCATTTGAGTAGCGTCCATATGCCCGAACAGTCGAGAAGGAGCCAGCAACATCTGTTGTAGTCGTCCAACCGATATGATCTCCTTGTCAGGTCTCCCCATCAGATACAGTGTAAACTAACACTGATTACATCTGACGGGCATCATTGTTCCAGAGTGTTTGGAGAGTTCGTTCATTATGTTTTTTGCGACTACTCAGCAATCCATGATTCTCGACAGCACACTGCTTTAACGGAGAGCAAATTCAGATACAATGTACAAAAAACTTGCGTTCAAACGAGAATATTTCAATCACAAAATAAGCATGTATGAATGTCATCAACCCCTGAAGGACACCATCACACAGTATACGCTGAGAAGCGTTTTGTACAAACAAGTCGACGCACACAAGCAGACAGAATGATTGGAAAAAAACCTGATTCATGGAAATGATTGCCGTCACATACCCAATTCATTTTCACCAAGCGTGGGTAAATGAACACGCGACGAGTATTCAACGGGTGTTTGGGAATCGGCCAATTTATGCGATACACTAAGGGTGAACGCATTGCCTGCGGCGTTCTTCAATACCACCGAATTGTCAACCGGCACAGTGGAAATATTGGACGAGTCTATCGCCAGTTCAGCACCAAACAAGGCCATGGAAGAGTTTATACGAGAACAGTCCGGCTTCGAGTATGGGAAAGAAGGCTGAAAATCAAATGTGCAAGACAAATTGAAAGATTGAAGTTTTGACTCGAGATTCGAAGTAAAAAACGTGTGAGAGCTATGCATATTGTTTGGAGGGTAACCTCCGCACGTGCATTATGTAAAAGTCGACAATTTTGTTTCCTTTTCAGCTTGCCATTGGTGGTTTTGTACACCTACAATAAACTTCCATACGGAATCACTCGTGTTTCCGACTGAAGCAGTCTGCTTGTGAACCTAGCGTTTTCCCAGCGACTGTGTGGCGACGCGGTATCACTGAACCCACAATGTCTATGCTAGTAAAAGATGTTACAAAACCTCTTCGCGACCAAACAACCATGACAAAATCCTAAACGATGAGCAATGATGGGACTCAAACGGTTACGTAATCCATAGAATCCAGTTTCAAATGGGTATACTGGTAAGGTCATAGGTGGTATGGTATCAAAGCACTAGCCTGGTCCAGGCAAAGTGCCGCACAGTCAGAGACTGCACGTGGGCTAAGATACTGTCAGGTTGCCCAGGCCTAGACAGATATGAGGGGGGAAACAGAAATAGAAATGGTAGTGAGGCTTCAGCGTGTTTCAGCATGCAGCTCACTACACGAGGCCAATCAATTTAGCACGATATTAGCCGCACAGCACAGAAGTACTGTACGATTGCACATCCGTGCACAAGGTCACAGATGTTGGGCGGGAAAATAGTTAATCGCCATTTCTGCTTCAAATATCACTCTTGGTATGACGAAGTTTTTTAGTCAGTAGCGAAGCATTGCCTCAAAACTGTTTGATCCGATCATATTCATAATGACCAATCGACCGGCCTCGAGCATTTTCCAACGCGTGACGGAAAAATTCCTCGGTAGTTGGACAGTGACGCTTACCGTGGATATTCTAACTGCGTAGGGCAATTCGCATAAAACAAGGATTGAAAATGGAGTTCAAAGGAGAAAACGCGGAAACTTGGGTTAATAATTTAGTTTGGTTCAGTTTCTACATAAAAACAATCTGATCGCGTTCGAGGTGCTTTCTCTGTAAATGTATAAACAATTCTGATCAGGTTCCGAAAGTATGCTCGAATATTAGTGGGGGCAATTACCACGAAGCTTGGGGACTCCATCATATTGTGCCCATCTAATGAATAACAAAAAAGGGAATTGTCTGTGGAGCATATTGACATTGAGACGAGATTGATCAAGAAATGTAAGTTTACATATACATGCGCCACCGCGTATAAATCGTCACCATTCAAGCATATTACGCAGCATTATAATCGGTTTCCCAACTTGAGTTAAGCGAGATCTCGCTGTGTCATGGTGTCGCATCTTCGGTGGGGGTCAACATCAACAATTGAAACACATCTGAAGCTTTCCTGGTCTGCGTCGTTTCGCAGATCGATAAAGGAGTGGCACTATCACCCGAGACGTTCACAAAGATGTAAATCAGTCATTCGATTTGCTACGTTTACCGAATGCCCATGTGAGTTCCGTTCAGTAACAAACTGTGACACACGCTCAGCTTCACCTAAAGCCAATTATCTTACTAGATCGAGAGTAAGCTCTTTGTTTTTGGGGTTGTGAAAGAGCTAGCACGTCCGTGAGTGAGTAAAAAATATCTCTGAGCATCTTACGAGGGTAAAATTAGAACGAAAACTAGACTATACGTATTAGTATGAAGAAAAAGAGGTTCATTTCACATAATTCAAAACGATTCCAACACGAGAGTTGCCTGCGCGAAAAACCACAAAATCAATTGTGAAGGTGGTAATTCATTTAAATTAGCCAGAGAAACCCACCATTGATTCAATCGCCGAGTCCACCCGATCGAGTATGGTCGGAATGCTATTTTGATTCCAATGATCCAGATCTGCATGACTTGGACGAACCACGAACGGGGAACGAAAAGAGGAACCACGCAAGCGCCGTTGACGTAGCATGAATCGAGGACTTGCGATAGCCGAATACGCTCCAAACACCGGGGGAGGGCTAATACCCAGCAAACAAACCTGAAATAAGAAAACCAAAGTTTAAACACTGATTTTAATTTTTTTTAAATAGGTTGCATGTGAAGGGTTTACCTTGACTACGCCACTGTAGAGCACCACGGAGTTGAGGGTGGGATCAACACAAGCGGTAAGATGAGAAAACGGGACGTAAACCGCGCTAGTTGCTGGTAGATAAATAACCTCGTTCGGAACCAAACGCTCGTTGAAATTTGACGGACGGGCCCGCAGAAAGGGTTCTGTCTGAATGCAAGCCAGTTGTGTCGTCTTGTCGTCGTTGCTCTTCATACAAAGGAAACATATCCAACGAAGCAAACTCATATCGGTTGCAACAAACGGAGTTACACCTGAAGTGCTTTAAACGAAACTCGATGCAATGAACTCAAATCAAGAGGAAGTGAACTCAATAAGGAACTGCGACATACTCGAAATCGTTCGTGGTAATGTGCATTGGCTTCTTTTGATGACATGCTCGGGTTACCAAAGAGGATTTCACGTTGGGTTTCTTCGAAGAAGACGGATCCGCAAGTTCCAGTATCCTTTTATTAACCAAAAGGGGACCGGGGATCGATTCGAGTTGTAGTCGCGTATCTGACAAAAGACGAGAGCGAAAATTCCCAGATGAAAATCAACGAATAGCAAACAGCAGTAACTCGATATTGAGCACAACTCAACGAACCGGTGGGTGTAGACGGGACGGCACGCCTTTCCACATTATCCTTAACAGCAGGCGAATCGGAAGCAACCTGTGCGTTGCGAGCGATCGGTTGTGAGCACGGTTGAGTCCAAATCAAACGGAGACATATTTTGGGCAGCAATGGTTCATCCAGCAACTCCTCCGTTCTGGTTAAATCGGGATTCAAAGGTAGGTCTGGCGCTACACTGGCATTACCACTTCGAAGTGGAGTAGTGTATCTAGAATACAGGGAAAAAGATTGCATATTATATAAAAACATTAGTTTAACACGGATGTGTAGACTCGCTATACTCTCCAATCTAAAGACGAGATCGAGTAATCATGGTACATTACAACAAATGGTGCTGCACGCACCACGCCGGCGGCGTGATCTGCGTTCAGCAGCCAAGAGTTGTATCTGCTCCTCCCCAGCTTGCAGGCGACGATTTACACAATGCCTCCAATGTAAGCGGTCAAGAGCAAGTTCTTCCTAACTCGCTGGGTTAATGCCAAGAGTTTTCATATCTCTTTTGCAAACGTCTTTGTACCGCAAGTGCGGTCTGCCCAGTGGTCGACTTCATAATTGCAATACATGTAGTCGCACAAAAATGTAAAACGGATTTGGGAAAGTTTATGAGAGTAGAGACTCACCGGAGGGCCGTTTGAACGTTGTGAGAAGTGGTAGCTGAATGTAACACAGCACTACGATTGCCTGGGTGGCCTGGTGTAGATTTCACTGCAGAATTGAAAAGTGACGCACGCCGAGTGGGGAAAAAGGTTCCTACGTGGGTTGAGTTCACGTTGGAAATCCGGTGATTGTGGACTGACAAATTGACCGGGGTAACGGGATGGGCCTGGAAAGTGTCAAAACAATTTACAGGCAGGTGCACGCTAAAAGAAATTAAGCAATCTAGCACTTTATCGATCGACTGATTTATCTATCGATATAACTAACACAGAGATGAAGGA
>JACCGJ010016171.1:0-43465 GCA_013407085.1 Atriophallophorus winterbourni | reverse complement strand
ATCTCACATTATGGAAGATTATTTGCAATATTTTATCTCCGCTTTCAGAATAAACCATGGTTTTTAAAAACGTTATATTCCTAGGTGTAAAAGCTGGATCCCCACACTTTTAACCGTCGTATGATGTACTAATTACCGTGGACAGACGGCCTTCAAAATGGTGTATGCATCTTTACCTACTACTGAACATGATTAATCAACCTGTTCTCTGGAACTGATCACGCATACCGTGTAGTCGCGTTTCATGAGTTTGGTCAATTTTCTCTTTATGTCATTGTTGCAAGTGTCTCAAGATCATTTGTCGAATTATTATTTTTAAGTTTACATGAAATAGTAACAAGCAGCTTTATAAACGAACGAAGACAGTCCACTATTGCTCCGATTACGAAAAGTATTTGTTCGGTTATCCATCAGCGAGTACGTTTCCCACATTATTTTTTTACGTTAAGCACAATCAAGGCATCTTTACTGTGAGACTGTTTTTATTGGGTGCTGTTGAGAACTTGTTCTGAAGCCGCTTAGCTAAATCAAGTTGGATTGTTTTATTTGAACAAATGCGTTACTTTCTAATGTAATAATTCCGTTTGGAAGACCATAGTCTCTGCCTAGAAGTCGTGAAAAGTTGTTGTTCAATTATTTATATTGAATTTATTTTTAGGTTTATTCCAATGATCGAAATGTACAACAGTATAAAGAGATTAAAGTGCAATCGGTTAGAGAAAGTTTTGACTAACGTTTCACTTCTGACACAGAATCTTTATTAGTACACCCTTGAGTCAGGTGTCCATACGTGTTAAGTATGAGAAATCGAAAACTGTCCGTTCAACCTGAGTGCATCCTGAGGATAGGACACCCATATCAAAAGCCACGAATATTTTAACATAATCCAATGTGAATGTTGCGCTGGTGTCTACATAGGACAGACTTCTAGAGAACTTCACGCCAGAATCGAAGTGCATCGAAAGTGTGTCAAATGGCAGACGCGAGATGCGATATCAATCCCCGAATTCTTCATTCAGCCTTGGTGGACCACGTTTTACATACAGGTCACAACGTTGATTTAGACAAAGGGGGAGGATAAAAATGCGGCAATAAACCGCACGGCGAACACCTACATGTGGAGGCGGTCGAAATTGCTAAGACAGGTCGACTGGCGGTCAATAAGTTGAATGGGACAGGAACCTCCACAATCTGGCGCTCAGCAATAATGCGAACGTGAAATAGCTCGTTTTTTTATCTTAAATCTAATAGCAAATAGGTTTTTTTCTTTTCTTACAACACTTGTTCAACTAAAACCTTAGTAGATATATGCTTTTATGCATCTGGGCCACAATGTCAACTGACATTGACCGTGTTCATTTGTATTAGATTTATTTGCATACAAAACGTTTTAGGCAAATCGACCACTCATCCTGGTCATGTCTACGTGGCGTGATACCCCACAGGTGTAAAATAGGTTGTTTTGCGGTAAGGTAGAAACAGACGTGGTGAGTTGACTGCTAATTAGTCATGTTCCATGTCCTGACTATCAAAAGTGGTCTGACGAAGCTTCTGTGTCAGGAGTTAACCATTACCCAAAACCTGCTTTAACTGATTGCACTTAAATCATTATGCATTATGAATACACAATCGGTCCTCAAACATATTCCAATCGATAAACCAGTACAATGTTTTGAATCAAACACAGGATTTGCGTGAAACACATGAATGCTGTTTTCTTAAAATCTAGATGAATTGCACCAAACTTTTGTTCATCATACATAACTGGCTTACATTTCGATAATGATGATGAAATGGCTGTTCTCTTTTTGCTGACAATCATTATCAATCTAAAAGCATGCGGATACTGAGCTGAACCATTCCTGAACCAAAGGTGTCGACTGCTGCCACTGTTTATCCTTGCAGAAATTTCCATTGAAGGCATTTCCTAAAATATAGAATTAGTTTCATCATCATCGCTAATAAACTCAGTTAAGCTCGACGGTTGATTTCTTTGTTTGGAGAAGAAATCTATCAAAGAGCTCAGAAATTGTTGGTTTGATTACAAAGACTTTGTGCAGTTAGATTGAGACAAAGCTTCCAATGATGTAGCCTTCAAACAGAAACGGGAATAAAAGTTATTAGTATTTATGGTTGAAAAGTTAATTCCTTACAAGAGCACCGGATGACTTTGTGATTAAAAATGTGAAAAAATCATCGTCTAAAACGAGTGAAGTAAATCAAACGTATATCTCATTCATAATGTTCATTTGCATATAGACGTATAATTTCCCATCAAATATCGCCAGGAAAGGTGAGTCCACCCCATATTGAGGAACTTGGGATGTGAAAAGATATGTCAACGTGCCAATTTCTCATCACAAACTTGAAACAATAGTTTTAGTGGATATCCTTTGGTAGACACACTTCTATAGATGAGTTAATTATAGCACCTAATCCTCCTTTGCTTAAAGTCAGGAAGAACTGTTTTCGCAATTTCTGAAAATTTTTATCGAAGTGAGCGATATCTTTTCGCAGCTAAGGAACACAGCTGTTCACCGCATACTCCATCGTAGGCAGACGTTCAATGTGATTGGTAATATTAATAGCGAGAATCTTTCAAATATTCTTCGAAAGATACCGTAAAATCTTCTGGCCTGTCGATATATATTCTGGCAGTGAACCGTGCTGTTCATGTTACCACTAATCCGATACGATGTATCTAGAAGGTGTATACGAAATCAATTCTTGGGACTAAAGACACTAAAGATAAAAATATCTGCGAATTGGTTGTTAATAATATATTTAAGCGATTAATAAAACAAACAAACAAACAAACGTAAATGTCGTCAAAATTTATTTGTCGAGAAAATTTTCAGTGTTCGTTCCATTGTAATCCTCATTTGATGTTACTGCTATGTAAAACAGCGAGCAGACAATAAGTTTGTTTCTCTTGTTGCGTAATTCCATGCGAAGCAAGCCGCGGATCTGTAAATTATGCAAGCAATTTTCAGATCAGGGGAGATTTTTCTGCTTACAAGAATGAAACTATCCCACGGAGGCTGGAAACGCGAATAGACTTACAGGAATGATAAAGTAGAGCTCTGTGGAGCGAAATGTGTACACCGAACCGGTGACATTGCCTCGCGTTTTGATAAGGCCCACAGCGTCCTCCCACATTAGAGTTTGCTCCTTCAAACGCGGACCATCTTCAATCATTTTGTACGTCCATACGGCCTTTGCTAGAGATTTCTCTGATCAGAATCGTGTTAATTATAAGTCAAACACCTACTGGTTTGAAATTTAGTGAATAACTGGTACTTCGTTCCAATAGGGTTGAAACATGGCCAGCCAGAGCAACCAATCAAAGTTGATTGCACAACTTTTGCAGAAGAGCCTGTGAATGAAAATAAATTTGGTTACATCTGATTGAAATAGTTTTCAAGTGAATATCGATAGCGATAACTTGTCTATATAGTTGATTGTTTGGTATTCCCAAATGACGTGCAAATTCTAAATGATTCCACGATAAATTATCAACTCCATCATATTCATTTGCATGCATTTCCATCAAACATACCCCACGACCGGATTCGTGCTGTTTGCACTCTTCAGGAAGGGACAGTAAGATCACGATCCGCATGCGCTTGAAACAGTGGAGGAATGGTAAACAAGTAGCGCTTGTATGCCACTGTTGGATAAAGCTATTACGACCAACCTGTTCAATTACATGCGTCCAAACACAAGTTTAATGAGGTTAAACCCATAACCATGAACCAAAATATTCTAGACCGAAAAGTTTGTCAATACGGATCAACATGATCGTCTGAATTGTTCCGCGAAGTAAAACAAAATGAAAATAATAGAAACTCTAAGTTTTGCCTCCTTACCGCAGTCCATTGCCTTAGAATCGGTCATTGTCAACCTCAGAAAACACAGACATAAAAACAAAGCAGCAAGCATTTTGGTGATGGACGATTTAACCCGAACAGATTGTGTGAATTTTATTCACTTTATTTGCGTTGAATTGTGAATTTGCATTTTTATTCGGATAATCAATTCTTGTGCAAAGTGTGCCACTTAAGGTATTTTCCATCGCGTATCGCAAAATATTCCCATACGATTAGTCACGAATTTCGATCCAAATTTGCTCGTATCAGAGTTGTTGACTTGATCGAGATATTGAATTGTTTCTTATTTGGAAATAGAAACCAAATGCTTTAGTTGAATCATTTTTACTTTTGAATTTAGAATACAATATACTTGCAAGATATAAACGAGTTGTGCTGTGATTATGTACTCTGCGTGTCACACTGTGCAAAAGTTATTTCCCAAAAATATTGAGCCGCATGCGAAAACACGCTGGGGTCTCACTGCCACGCTCTCTCACAACCGATCGCAAACTCAAAACATTCTCTTTTGCCAAGGTAACAAAAACTTGATATATATCAACCCATGGTGTCAATATTCAATCATTTCTCGAGGCATGGCATTCAGCGATACACTCCCTCAACCAGCGCATGTTGTTAGACACTACCTACGGTTCAATAAGATGTCGCTGGTCCTACCTGCTGCACAGAAAAAGCAGCGCTGACACGCAGAGAAACGTGGTATAAAGCCGGTGACCTTCAATGACTTTTTGCATTACAAGATGTTGCGCTGAGGATGTCAATTTGTTGGGTGAAGAAACGTCCGCAACCTCCTATTGTGTTCAGGAGCTTTCGAATGATGTGCGAAACTCCGCCCTCTGGCACAACAAATGAGTAAGAAGCACCGAAACGATCGAACTCGCCATATTTCGGGTTTCGGATTGATAGCATTAGGACAGTTCGAGCAACATGATCTTCGGAAGCAGGAAAAGATGGACAACGTTAACCACAGTCGAACGATATGTAATTCGTCATTGTCGGTCAAACAAACCTTCCGTGGCGAGGGTTTAATCTGTACCGGTCGGCAAAAATCGACTGACAAATCAGATCACCTATTGTTATCTTTTATTTTCTCAAAGAATCTAGTTTAAGTTTGATGTGAAATTTACAATCAATCGTTTCATTGCTTGGAAAGCATGTCACGTGCACGGTTTTACATGTTACAATCTTCGAATGTATTTCTAATTCATCAAGTTTAACTATCAAAGTATAAACAATGTATAGGAGCAATTGAATTATAGCTAATGGAGTATAAAAGCTAAAAAAAACATTCACTATATTTATATAGAAGAGCAGTGGATAAAAGTCGAAATTTATTGGTTCTAGGCACGTTTTCAACTTATGTGGTCGAGACTAGGTATACACACGTTGAACATATTTCAAGCTGAAACAAATCAGGTAACATCGAATGCTTTATGCACGAAGAAGTCTTCGACATCAAGTGATGATTTCAAAACAAGTTATATTAAGATCCCATTATTTTCGAGGATGAAAGCCGAAATGAGGTTGAATTAGCGTATGTCTTTGAGCAGTTTGAAATTAATATACATAGACGTTGTTAGTTGTCACGCAGATCGGAATTCCGGTTGATTTACAATAAAATAATAAGTCAAATAAAAGTTCATGGGCAACATTTGGGACACTATATTATACTTCAGACGCTCAGGTTACAAAGTTAATCCAAGGCAACCACGAATCATAAAGTTGATTAGTAATGGGCGATAATCACGAGGCTTTGGATAAAATGAATAAAACCACCACCCTCGGTACGACAGAAGAGATATTCGACACTATTCGGTAATAAATAGGGTTTCATGTGAATTGCGTGAGAGCAGCTGGAGGGACAGCATTCTCAAAGACGGTCAAAATCATCCGGAATCGAATGATATGCACTTCGTCGAGGTTGGTAACTCAAGTTCAAAGTGGTCAGGGTATGGTTTGAATCGGTTCGCAGGAAATCGCATGACAAATCAGATCCAAGTGAAAACCGGTATAGTCATGTCCAGGACTATGCTGTAGTATGGTGAATTACCAACCTAAAATGGGCGTGTGATTTTGTTTATGCCTAATAAACGCATTTCACCGTTTGGGGTTATATTGTTTTGTGGGATTCGTGGTTGACCTCAGTGTTGACTGAGAACGCAATCTGCAATTGTGTAACACGTGAAAGTTTTGAAGATATAAATGTTGACTCGAGTTTTCTCTCGAATCCATTGCAAACAACTGATCTAGTAATTCATCTACTGTTTTGCAAGAAAGATTCAAAATTGTTTTCATTTTTGATTTTGATACTCAGAAAGCGATTATGAAATGTAAATCCGAGGAGTGGATAAAGCTCAAATGATAAATTTGCCAGACAACCACTACAGAAAATGTTGCAATATGTAGTACAAAAACTGTTGCGCGGAATGAAATTTCAATTTGAAATATTCCAAATGTGACATTGTATCAAACACACTGTTTACTTCTAGTGAAACAAACATTGTAAATAATGAAAGCGAGTCCTGCGGCTCATTAAACTTTAATCCTGATGAACAATTTAGTCTAGACCGGAGAAAACGGAGAAATAA
This sequence comes from Atriophallophorus winterbourni, assembly GCA_013407085.1. Classification (NCBI taxonomy): domain Eukaryota; kingdom Metazoa; phylum Platyhelminthes; class Trematoda; order Plagiorchiida; family Microphallidae; genus Atriophallophorus; species Atriophallophorus winterbourni. Next base: position 36,987 of record JACCGJ010016171.1, on the reverse strand, counting down.
AAGAAATTATTAAATAAGGTTACACGATGCTGCAAATGGAATAAAACTGTTTGTGATTGAGTTCTTTTAAGCAAAAAATCGAAGCGATTTAGGTGCTGAATTCGTTCTTTTCGAATTGACAATAATGTTTAAGGGACATAAGAGACCGAGTAAAGAGGGAAACATATGTGCCTAGATATCGATTCGTGTCACTTATTTGGGTGTAAAATATATTTAATATTTTATAGTATTTGAAAGCTAAATGCTGCTTTTATAAAAGATTTGTTTTCATGAAGCTGTACTTGGTTCAGTCTATTATAATTAATGTAAATGTCATCGCTAAACGCTCAGTGCTATAAGGTTTACCGAAATCAATAGTTATTACAAGCGCTTATCCTGAGAGGTAAGTGTGGGTGATTACTAGTTACCTAAGACGTCAGTGGATGATCAGCTTTGGACATGACTACTAACTTTACGAACATGGAAACTACTAATGAATTAAAAGTAGCCGAAATGTTATCAGCATTGGTTGTCATCTAATTTGTTGAATAATTTTTCGTGCTTCATGAGTCAATAATTGCGATTATTTGCTCTAAAATACACATATATCCATAGAAATATATATATATATATCAATTGTTATAGATTTACTGAACTTATTAATATCCATTTACAAACACATAAAAATTTGCCCCAAACGAAATCCAATTGAACAGCTAAAAACCAATAATTGCGATTTTATCGTTCTGAAAGTTTTCACAAATATTGCAAATATTGTAAAAGCACACAATAAATCGTTTACGCATGATGAAATCTATGTATTCCCAATCTAGTAGTGTGAAGATGTTTCGAGGGATGCGAAGTGTGATGATTTTATGCGAAAGAATATTGATAGTTACTGCAAAGCCAAATACTGCAGCGTCTTGTCAGCAACAACATCAAAGTTCTCTCCTGTTGGCAGCTGTCATGACGATGTGCACAAGAGAACCTGTAATTTAATAATTCAAACCTCATGAACACAATAATCTGAAATGCCAAGTTGTACAACGAGAAAGTTTTCCTACGTGTTCACATAGACATCTTTGTGCTGGGTTCTGTATACTATTACTTACTTACTTTCTTTCGTCTCTGGTCCCGTCTGGGACATAGACCACCAACCAGCTCTCTCTCAGCATTACGATTCTGAGCGAATATCTCCAATTGTACCCACGTCTTGCCTATCTGCTTGGCGTCTACATCCAGGTCTCGGTGCCAGGTATTTCTAGACCACCATCTCTTCCTATTTCCTTGGGGTTTCTAAGTGAGGGATTGTCTGTTGATGTTTAATGCAGGTTTGCGGAGTATGTGGACAATCCATCGCCAGCGTCTGTAAAGGGTGTCTTTGTCAACAGTCTGCCACCACAATCCATTATATCTGATCTTGTCGGGTCAGATGATCTTTAGAATCTTTCTGAAATAGGTGTAGATGATGACCAGAATTTTTTTCATGATGGTGACTGTTGTTCTCCAGGTCTCTGCTCCGTATAGTACTATTGGCTTTACTAAGGTGTTGAACAGCATGATCTTGGTGGTAATGCTGATCCAACTGGATCTCTAGTTGTTATAAAGCTGATGGAAGGCTGCTCGTGCTTTACCGATACGGGTTCTGACTTTTGCATCTGTTCCTCCAAGCTTATCCAGGATGCTGCCGGGACAGATGAAACTGTACTGCCTCGCCATTTACTGTGATGTGTGTCGTGTTGGATGCGTTGTTGTTCAACACATTGCTATTCCCTCTGTTGATGTTGAGGCTCAGTCTATCTGAGTCAACTGCAACGTTGTTAGTCTTTTCTTGCATCTGTTGTTTGGTGTGGGAGAGAAGAGCCAGATCGTCGGCAAAGTCGAGGTCAGAATACTGCTCCCAAAGTGTCGTTCCGCTTCTGGCGTGAAACTACAATCGTGATGGTCCTGGGTTCGAATCAGACCGAAGACAGGACATGCACTACTGATGAGCTCAAATAAGAGCGAAACTTGAGTCCAGTGCTTCCAATGTGGACCGTTGTGATAAACTTTGTGAATATTTCGAAGGACTTGGTACTGATGAGTAGTCGCAAAACATAAGCGAAACGTTACCAAAAACCCTTCTCTAACAGATTCATTGCAAACTTTCTTTTCATGATGTTGGACTTCCGATCGGTATCAAATATTTTCAAATACCTTGCTGACTTCTACGAGCCACGAGTTCGAAAATTGGTCAGCGAGTTTGTACGAACAGCCGAATCGGAATCGAAATGGTATAACCATAGTATCAACATCCTTAGATTCCAACAAAATAGAATCATACCAAGGGACTTGGTCATCAAACCCCCTGATTATTCTCGTAATATTTTGAAGGCTGCTGAAAACGCATACAAAGTTTTCTTGAAATAAATGATCAACAGGATCAATGAAAACTCGAAAAATGCGCGACCGAAAGCCTCCAGTTTGAAGTCCGAATTGCGAAATGCGTTATCTGCCAAATTTACAGAAAACACGCCCAGGTCTTGGCGACGCAGACCGGGCACATAAATGAAAGTCAAAAACGTAAGTTCAGCACGTTATTAACTTCACAAGATAAATGTACCTTTGCTAGTTGTTTTGATGACAGTACTCGACAATATTCTATGGCAATTAGTTTATCAGATAGGCCGCTATCCCAGACCGAAGAAAGATTGTTGGAAAAGGGCTCAAACTTCTCGTTAAGTACAAATTATTAAAACTTGAGGATGTTATTCCACGCGTAGAATCCGCCATCAGCCAGATACCTTGAAATCAGGCAGATGCACTGCGTAATGGTATATATAGTATTATCAAAAAGCAACAACCAGAAATGATTAACCTTACGCGAGATAAACAACGAGCACTCCCTAAATTGCGAAAACAAGAGGGAATAGTAATCATTAAGACAGACAGGGGCAACTCAACCGTGATTCTTTCTAATAGTGATTATAGAGATAAGACAGAGTCACACCTTGCTGAAGTCCATATCAGGTTATTGACAACCGTAGAGCTACCACCATTATAAATAACCGTAAGAGGGTTGTTTCATGATACCTGCGAGGATTTAAGGTAAACCTTGGTCAAAGATAATGGTTCATGCTCTACCTAAAGCTTTCTCAGAACCAAGGTTCTATGGATTTCCGAAGATTCACAAGGTAGGCGTCTCCTTGAGACCCATTTTAGACGCCATTGTATCCCAAACACTCGAATTGACTAATCACCTTGCCCAGCTTTTGAAACTGCTGGTTGGTAACCTGAATTCTTTTATTAAGAACTCGTTTTATTTTCTTCGTCTCTTAAGTATCGTAAAAATTGTGGAGAATGAGATGATGGTTAGTTTTGACGTAAGCTCCTTGTTCACGAATGTTGATACTACAAGTGCTTTAGAATTAGCAAAGAAGTCACTCATCTCCGATATGTCCTTGAGGGATCGTACCAAATTGAGTGTACAACAAATCATCAATGGTGTTGCAATTTGTCTAAATATGAACCATTTCTTAATTAATGGACAGCTATACAAGCAAAACGATGGTTTAGCGATGGGCTCACCCATTTCTCCAGTGCTAGCGAATATGTACATGGAGCACTTCGAAGAGATAGCTTTGAGAATCTTGAATAACGCAGGTATTAGAGTAACATATGAGGGAGGTAGAAATTTTCTCTCCGTATTAATGCATCTCAAAGATAAAGCGCATCAGACGAAGAGCATTTCATGGTTATCTCAATAATCTGGATCCGAAAATCCAGGTCACAAAATAAACTGAGACTACAGAAGGGGCATCTCTGTTGTTGGACAGTCTCCCGCAAAAAGACAACGGTAAAATAAGAACGACGGTGTATCGTAAGCCAATCGACACATATACCATTTTGAGCAACACATCTAAAAGGGTAGTTTAGTCCGTAGCGAAATTTCTGTTCTACAAGGTTGACCACCTCTACAGAAATGTTGCCGATAAGAGACGATTCCATCAAGAAGCCATTCATCGACTTGCAGGTCATGGTTACCCACAGAGCTTGAACTCAGCGCCAGTTGAACCGAGTTAAACATGCGCAACCGAAAACGAAAAAAGTTTTTGCGAGCTACGGTATCTTTACCCTATGTCAAAACTGCCTTAGATAACAGAAGTCCAATCATGAATAACGCAGGCATTAGAGTAACATAAAAGAGAGGTAGAAAAATCCGATCCATATTGATGCATCTCAAAGATTAGACTCCTTTAAGTTGTGCGACCAACTGAATCTACAAAATCAAATGCAAGGGTTGCGTGAGTCTACATTGGGCAAACGTCTAGAGAACTCTGCACTACGGTAAACGAACACAGGAAACGAGTAGGAAAGCAACCCCGCAAACCCAGTGAATAACATTCACTGATTCGGGGTTCTGCCCTAGCTGAACACGTGATAGACACGGGTCACAGCGTTGATCTTGATAACGCGGAAGTGATAAGGGAAAGCATTCAAGCTGAGGCAGTTGAAATAACAAAGGCTGGAGCGAATGCGGCGAACAATATGGATGGGGCGGGTATCTCAACAATCTGGTGTTCGTACTTGAATGCCATTTTTACACAGGGTTCGTACTACGAACCACGATGTTCAAACACAGAATCACAAAGTGATTCTTGGTCAAGCACTCAAGGCGCTCATGGATGACCAAAGTAATATGTTGCTCACATCCCCCGCACTGTTTCAAGGCTCACTGAACCTCATCATACTGTCTCCACCTGATGACGGCAGACAACCAGAAACCGGTAGTGGTGTGAAAGTGCGGGGGATGTGAGCAACACATTACTTCAATCCGGCGTTCGGTTCTGCAGCGGATAAGGATTAACATGCATAACACTTAATGTGCACATGGATTACGTAAGCAGTAGGTCAGCGGACGCTGTTCGCGACTGTACACAAAATAAAGGGTTCAGGGGTTAACACAGAATTTACGGGGCGGTGATCAATTGTCTTGATCTCACCTGTCTATCTTAGACAACTCAGGATTGATCAAGAAAATGCTATTTAGACTTGAACCCTGTTCGTACTGACACTCTTGGTCTGACGAAGCTTCTGTGTTCCGAAGCAAAACATGTAAATAGGGTTTAAACCCATGATCATGAACAACAATGCATTTGCATCGTGGGGTGTGTGTGATGGGAATGCATGCAAATGAGCATTTTTGATCACAGAATTTTGTGTTTACCGTACAAATTTTACGCCAGTGGAATGTTAAACTACTAAAGTTGTTAGATCAGTTTTTCCTATAGTAAAGTCATGATTACAGTTATAGTTGTTTATTTTTTAAATATTACATGATGACGCAGTTCTAGATTAACAATCATTTATTTGCCTAAAGCTCACATTTGCAATCGTTCGTGACTTCACCCTGATCACGTAACAAAAAACAAATAATTTTCAGTATAAACCTTCGGTTAAACAAGTAGCGTTTGTAAGCCGATGTTGTGAGGGTTGTGTGTGTGTGATGGGAACGCATGCAACCACAAAAACCTGTGTTTGTTTTTCGGCCTTCGGTCAATATCGATCATGGATGTACATCGCAAACACGTGGCGCATTTATGCTTCAGGTGAATAAAGAGTCCAATCCGGGAGGAAAAATCTATCCCAGAGCACTCATAGCGATGTGTTGTACTAAGTTTATCGTAATAATCTGCGTTAGACAGCCAACAGCAATAGCTTTGCTTCCCCAGCTTACAAACAACGCTTTATATAGTGCCTCTAAAGGTAGCGGTCAAGTCCCAAGTTAATTCCAACTCGTACGGTCAGGGCCAAGAGCTTTCATATCACTTTTGCAAACGTGTTTGCACCTCAAGTGAGGTCTGCCCAATTGTTGACTTCCTGATTTCAACTCACCGTAGAGTAGATCTTTCGTAATAAGACCATTTTCCATTATGTAGACATGACCAACCACTGCAGGCGGCTCTGTCGTACTAGGGTGAACATGCTCTGTGACCAGCTTTTGAAAGCACTTAAGCATTAGTCAATTTTTCCATCCACGATATGTTCAAGATACGACGGATTCTTCGTAGATGGAAAGCATTCAGCTTCCGTTCCTGTCTTGAGGATATGGTCCAGATTTTACTGCCATACAGTAGAGTATTTGGCGCGCACGCGTTGTATAACATCATCTTTGTCATTACGGTCAACTTGCGTTTGTCCCAGACACGAGAGTTCAATAGGGACAAAATAACAGCTGCTTTGCCAATGTGCTTATCAATTTCCGTGTCTAGCGAGAGGTTAACCGCAATGGCTATGTGAAAAGATGTACTGGTTAAATATGACAGCTAACTGTTAAGACGGTATGGTAGACGCTTACAAGGGAATCGGAGGAAATTGTTAAAAAAAGGTCGATTCAATGTGACAGAGATCTCCGAAATTTGGCGCTCAGCACCGATTTGAACGTAAGTATCATATATTCATCTTATACTAATACTTAATTAGATTATTCAAAAATTGTTTAACGGAAATCCCATTAGGTAATGCACTATTATACAAGTTAGCCACATAGCTTTACAAAAACCACAGAATAATATGCGAATTACAAATAACATAGTTAGTAAAACCGGATTTGTTTGCCTACTGATCAGTTCAGGAATCACGTAGAAATACATCGGGCAGAAATTGTTTTCAACCGGTTTGATAGGGTAAATATGAATAGTTTACTTCGATGCATGGGTTCAAAGCTTTGGGATGCAGAATATATTGTTTCAATGTTTGGATTGATCGACATGAAGTTGTCCAAGTTCGATTTGAATATATCCAAGTTGGGTGAATGTGCAACGTTACGGGGTAGGGAGTTCCAAGTAAAACATACACGTACAGAATAAAAATACCTTCGACAGTTCAGCCTCGAGTCGGGAATAAGTACTGTATAGTTATGACTCCGGCTTGTTCGTGGTGGTAGTCGTATGAATAGTTGATTCAGGGGATGGTTGTGGGTAAGTAGTATATTGAACATAAGAATCAAGTCGCCTCTAAGACGGTGGTAGCGAGAGTCGAAGAGATTGAGGCTTGTAATCCGATCTTCGTATTGTTTATGTTTTAAACCACGTACTAGCTTGGTGTTGACCGATATTGGTCGTGTATTCGATTGATGAGAATACCGTATTCGGTCCTACTTGATTTGGCACCTCCATAAGATTTCTATAGATTGCTTGGCGTTCAGGTTGAAACGAAGTTGGTTGGTGGAATACTTTTTAATAATGTTCCCTAAAACATTACCCAAAACTGCTTTACCGATTTGATTCAAATTTCTTTGCAATTGCTCTACACACTGAGAAAGAAGGACGAAGCTTTATTCGAAATTTTTCGAAATTTCAGCTTTCATTTTCTATCAATTCACGGCCAATTCAAAGCCCCGTTAGTTATTTAAAAACACTCAACACTCTTTAGACCGGGTTTTAAGTACAATATGCCATCGATCTGATTTCATCGGAATCGGCGAATACTTACTCACAAAAATGTTTACTTTGGAAATCATGAAAGATTAAGGCCATCACATATGTCTACAATTCACTCTAAGTGATTCGACAGAAATGTTTCAAGTGATGGACACAGACTGCACACTCTACAAATAGCGAACACAATAGGCTTGGCATAACAATAGTGGAATTCGGCTTTTAGTACAGTGAATAAATATCCTAATATTTTTGCATTGAGTTTATTTTTCGGCAGATAAACACTCGTTCGTTCGTATCAATGGAATTGCTTCCGGTGTTCATAATTGTTCTCTTTGGCGCAACAACATGCGAAATAGTCAGAGATTGCGGTAAGTATCACGTTGGCTAAAAGGTTGAAGCTTTGCATTTATGTTCAGTTGATTAACGCAAGTTTATTTATAGGTTCTACAGTGAGACTTCAACAGTCATCCATCACGAATTGTACCCAATCCGTTTGCAATTTGAGAACAGAAAATATTGTTTTCTATCAAGCGAGATTTGCAAGTTGTAAGTTCATTTCCCGATTGGTGAAAATAGTTATTTGACGAATTGCTTAAAACAATAATTTCAGCACAATACTTGGGCAAATGTCGCACTACAGTAATGCTTTACTGGAATGCTAATGGACAGAGTCGGAGACGTATGTTGTTTCACAGACAAACTTGTCCCAACACGGTTATTAATTGTTACGGTGGGTCAATGGCCAGAGAGTATCAAATTAGCTTGGGCCACTTTACAGAACCGGTAAGTTGTGTTCTGATTGAAACATGCTATTTCACAATGTAATTTGTTTCCGCTATTCGTCTTATTTGCGTGTTCGAGTCGATAATTGCATCAATGAACTGGATTAACATAATGCTTCTGCATTTGGTTATAAAAGATAGGATCAAGTTATTATTTCTTACATACATTCCGAGATGCCTGTTTGAACAACCATAAAACTGAAAAACAAACTTCATTGTTGCTTAGTATGCTTAAACGCTAATTCATTTCCGCTGAATTGATATATTCACTGCAATAAGCAACTGTATATGTGAATATTTTTACTATAGGACTTAATACAATGAAACAAGCATGCCACGTTCCGCTTACACAACGAATCCAAACTTTCAGTTCTGCTATTGAATGCTCGGCCGCTAGAAACGGCATCGGGTCACTGCAAATGCAAATGTGATACACCTTGGACAGAAGACAGTTGTCTGTCTTTAAATAGAGAAAAATGAGTAGAATTTGCCTTTTCCATCATGCATTTACTCCAGGTATCACAATTTCTGGCAAGATAATTTGGCTTCACAATCTCACAGCTATATTCACTAAAATTGTCGGACGTATTTCCTAGACATCTTATCGGCAATCATGTGATGTACATCCATGGTCAACATCGACCGAAGGAGGCCAATTAACATCAACATCGGCAATCATTTGGTGTTGAGTCTAAAGCGCTAAATAACGACACCTTCCTATGTAGTTCGCTTGATATTTCGTGCTATCCTGTTGTCACATTTCTACAACTTCATCATCCAACGTTTATCAAAATCATGTTCGGTGCATGCTTCCATTTCGTACGAATATATTTCAGAAACAACTGTCAAACTGCACTTTACTTCATTCAGTCAAACCTTCAATATTATTATTACTGATACATTTTACACGGCACTGTAATCTCCACAAATGTGAAGTGCAAGCAAGAACTGGATCGAATCGCTTTGTACTAAGTTGCAGAATGTCTTTTGATTACATTATCATTATATATCTCCCCTCAGAGTAATTTCTTATTGAACAGATACGATCGAATTTATTGGGCTGATATGAAGTTTATATTTTCCGCGAATATTCACATACAGAATAGGTACTAATTTGTTGTTCGTTATAACATTGGTAGTTTAAATTACAAACATGTTCGAATCCAGCTTTTTCTTTCATTTCATGCTCACGTTAGAGATGTTCCTTAATCTTTATTCCTCGAGAGAACTAGTTATGATATTTTAATCAGTAACGTTTTATTATGAAACAAATGATAATCCGTCATATACCCCTTTCATGTTCAGATCAATGGAACCATTAAAGTAAACATCCGTGATACACTACAACGTAGATTACTCATTTGCACTGAGTTCCAAGTTGTCGTTACCCAACAAGACACCGCAACGCAATGAACAACCATTAACTTAAAACGTGACTTGTGTGGCATATTTCACAGAAATAACTTATGCTGATTGCTTGTTCGGTTAGCACAGAACCGGATCCCATTTCTATTGTTATGATTTAAAATAAAAATAAAAATTCATTTTCAGAGATGTTCCATGAGAGTACTGAGGGTTTTTCTGAGATGTGTTCAGATATTACGATTCTTGGTTTGTTATGTTTCGCTCCGAGATTTATGCAAGGTGTGTGGAATATAATTCTAGAAAAGCCTTCAAGTGATTGATTTGTGAGAATCCAATCAAATGCACTCTAATAAGTGAACTAAAGCAACAAATTTGTTCACGTATAGGTAAGAATTCAGAAGTTTTCAAGGTTGAAAATGCAATAAGTTTTAAAAGATCACAAGGTGACGAGGCATATATATATAATGTATAATGTTCCAAGAATTAATATTTATTTATTTCTTGAGATTTGAAACGAAAAAATCAACTGACTCCCAACGTATGGTTTCTTCAGACAATATGTTCCATGTGAAACAAATTCTGACAACTTTCCAATTGAGAATGCGGAATACTTAAAGCCTTTGAAGGATTCAGTGTTCGAGTACGACCCTTGTGCTTTAGTAAATGTTTTAGGGGATGATTTCCTGTGTGCATAATTTTATATTCCAAAAGGAGGTCACTCTGTATCCGTCGTTGGGTAAAATCATATTGTTAAACTTTTGACATTCGCACATGCCGATCGGTCAGAAAATCAGTTATTACCTATTATCCCATATTGCACTAGGTTTTGCAAAAGCAGGCTGTGGTTGACCTTATCGGATACCTTTGATACATAATATAACAGGCATGAACGGAGTATCCTAGGTCAAGAGACGTTGTCAAAATCATCCATACTTATGAGTAAATTTGACGGACAACATCTGTATCGGCGAAACACATGTTGCTCTACTGATAAAAGTCCATCAGGGGCTAAATTACGATCACATATACCATGGATCTTACCCATACACAGAAAACACGTTGACTTGACTCGCCTTGGGACTCACCGGTTGTTCACACGCTTTGCACGTGACATCGGGAAATTCTGCCTGTCGAGATGCGTCCTATCAGCTGGACCGTCTGTGACCATTCTTGCGCTCGGCTGATCCAGGACCTCGACGCACAATTGGTTCCATGTCGCTGTCACAGCTTGATGCATTGGTTTTTCGTTTGTGTTGGATCTTGTAATGCGGTCACACATGTTAGTAGCCTGAACTCGGTTGTTCGGATGAGTGATGGGCATTTAAAGAACCGGTCGTTGTGGCAGCTTCGAAACTCGTGATTTCGTCCTTTAGCAAATTATCAATTATAACTTGTTAACCACACAAAGTAGAATCAGATAACAAAATGCGTAGCTCGACTCGATCATTTTCAATGATAGTAAAAACCGTAGAATAGTGGGAAAATGTTTGCGCGTGTGAGCAAACTAAGATATTTACGTCGAAACGTTAACTTTACTGTGGGTCGCTTGACAAGATCAAAACGAATAAATGATGATCGAAAGTAGCACAGAATTCTTGGAATGGGATAAGTCCAAGCAGATTCGGAGAAGATATGACCAAAAGTGTCAGAGCAAAAAATTCAGAATCTATCTAGAGACAGAGCACTCAGTTTTTATGCATTTAGTGACTATTGACCAACTAAACCCAACAGCAAATGCAGACCTTTCAGGCAAACAGCTTTACCGTCTCTGACCAAAAGTCCGATTAAGCTGCGGCTCGTCTGTATTTATACATTTTCTGGCGAAACATAATCGAGAATCATAAATTCGAAGGGTTTCAAATGTTATAATGACTTTTTTGGAGGAAAATAATAATATTTATTCAACCCCTCCCTTTTTGAGATTCTCAATACCGGGACTTGCGTGGATTAAGTTGCAACCTTTCCACGGGTTTGCTTATTCTGGTTGTCTAGCGACGTCGTTGCAGAGTTCACTCAGCCGGTATTTCAGTCCTGATATATTCACCTGGTGATGGAAGGTTGGACGTTTTATACAGTATCTCCTGTTGTATACGGATCTCGACGTGCGTATCGGAGAAGGTGAATCTCAGGCATAACTAATTTCTGTGTAGTGTCCAGACATCTTTTTAAACTTAGACATCGAACATTACACTGCTCCTGCGACGGATAATCTCACTATCGATCAACGGTGGACTTGATTTTCTATAATCTTGTACGTGGACGGCAGTTCCTGGTTCAAAGCATGACTGTTGATTCTGATTGTGCGCCGCTTTGGTTGATTTAGGCAGTATTGCATCGTTCCATGTACGTAGCTTTTTCCCATGAGTGCGTCGGCGTTGGTTTTGCAGCTTGACAATGCATCGTTCGGTGTAGTTCTGCAAACCAGCATAAAACGTTGCAGAATATCGACGGATGTCCAACCCCCACGCGATTTAAGAAGAGCACGCTTGAATGTGTCCACGAAGCGCCCGGCCTGGCCATTTAACAGAGGATGGACGGACGGATACCGTAAATATGACACATTGTTCCGGCGGCGAAATTCAGCGAAAACGTTCGAGATGTTCTGGGAGTCATTATCGGACACGAGAGTTTCCGGCAATCCATACTGACTGAACAAGCTGCGTAGTGTGCTGATCTTGTTTTTGGGTGCAGCAAATGACATCTCGATGATTTCGGGCTATTTTGAATATGAATAGACTACAACTAGGTAAATGACACCGTTTATTGGACCAGTGAAATCGACATGAATTCTTTGCCATATTTTTTTGTAATGTAGGCCGTGGTACACAGTTAACCATCTTGGCAGCCTGCTGACATTGACGGCATGGATTGACGAAGAGATCATTGTATGCGTCCATACCTAGTCCAATAGGTGAAACTGCGAGCGATCGCCTTCATGCGTTGAATGTCTGGGTGCCCATTTTAAAACTGTTGAAGGACACGATTGCGGAAATTCGTTGGAACAATAACGCGATCATTTAACATTGGAAAGGGATTCACGTCTTTGAAGGAATTACGGTAGTTCCCCACCAGGCGTAGATTTTGGCAAACTACAGTGTGTATAGGTGATTTCTTGCAACAAAGTTTCATCTGTTCGCATACAGTGTTCAATGTCTTCAGCGTTAACAGGAAATCGTAGAATTATCGCTGCATAGCTTGCTCAATGGGTAGGCATGCAATGACTGTATCATTTTCGGGTTGATATCAAACCGCGATTAGGCGGAAGAGCGCGTCTCCTTGACGAAAATTAACGGAACAGCGATATTGTATATCGAAATCGTATACGAAATGTATTGGAGACCATCGTTGTAACCGGTTTGCGGGATGTGCTGGCATATCTATTTTTGAGCCAAATATCGAAATCAAATGTTTATGATAGATCAGCAACGCAAAGGGACGACCAGAGATTAATTTGTGGAATCATTTGACCGCGAACATAACAGCTAATGCTTTGTTTTTTTATTTGACCATTGCTGCAATCGGCTAAATCCAATTATCTTTGAGCACGTATGATCGCCTTCTCGCTTCCATCGAGAAACTTGTGAAGAATAACAGCACCGACACCATATTCAGATGCATCGGCTGCCACGACGATCGGCAGCTTCGAATCGTAGTGCGTCAACAACTTGTTTGATGTTAACGTCAATTTTAGCTTTATAAATGCGGTTTGGCATTCTCTTGAAAAAATTCCATAGGACATATTGTCGGAGAAGTCGGTTGAGCGTTGGAAGCACGTGCGGAGTGATTCAAGAAGATTCAAGAATTTATGGTCACAAAAAGCACATATCTTCACAATTACCATATCATAGTAAATATTTGTTCAAGAAAAAGGTATAGAAAATAATTATATAAAGTTAAGTGTAGTGCAGTTGAATACTTCCCATGAGTCAATAAGCAGGTGTCGTAAAATCCTTATGCAAAAATCATCGTCCGAATTTCAAATGAACGTTTCGATGCTAAGAGCAATGACAATCGTTTCGTGGAGGGCATTTCAAAGGAAACAGACACGTACTCAATAAAAATATCGGTGACAGCTGATACGAGAGTGGGGAATTTATAGTGTCACTGAGTGGCTGTGTATGATGCGACTCACGGTTTTTCAATAAACGTTTTAGCAGCATACTGCTACAGAAATTGGAGCAGCTCGGGGTGAACCGCATTTTATTGGCTCGGATACAGGATTATTTGACTGGTAGAGTTATCGGGGTTAAAGTTGATGGGGCAATATCTAGCCCCGTAGAAGTTACAAGTGGAGAGCATCTGAATTACTTTGCAAATGTGCACAGTCTGCAGTTGATTTTATCCGCGTCCAAATTTTAATATAGTCAGCAAACAGCTTACATGAGAGCGTCTCTGGTAGGTCGCTGATGAAAACCAAGAAAAGTACTTACCCGAGGACCGAACCTTGCGATACGCAACTAGAGGTATCAATAACCTGTGATTGTACCCCGTTGATTCGAACAATCGCTTTGCACCCACTTAGTTAACTTTCAAGCCATACGAATAGCTGTCCGCTGATACCCATCTGTCCTAGCTATTGTAGTCATCGAAAGTGATCAACTCGGTCAAAAGCTTCAGACATATCCAGCTAGCAAGCGTGGATGCTAGCTCCTTCGTTAATCGCTTGGGTCCAGTCGTTTAATACCGTCAACAACTTTGTCAAGCATGAGCGAGATTTACGAAAACCAAGCTGCGCTACAGATAGTATATTTTGTGATTCCAAGTAATGAATTATTTTATCCGGCACTGTACGCTGCAGAACGTTGGATATCACAGGAAGTAAGGTGACAGGACGGTAGTTTGCAGGATCTGAGCGTCTACCACCCATATTGATATGAAAAATTACCCCTGTCTTCCACTCTGTTGTCACCAAAATGTAGAGAATGTTTAAGCAATTTCTTTAATGGTTCACAGAGCTGCTGGTGACAGGATTTCAGTACAGTTATTGTGATTCCGTCCGCTCCAGGGGATTTTACAGGGTTTATTTCACACAAATGCCTTTGTATAATCGCTAAATTGATCTCGATTTCAGTCAGCAGTTTCGGTAATTCTTCAGTCGATCTAATGAATAACGGACTAAATACTTTAGCAAAAAAATGAGCGAGAGCATCAACTGTATCCTTTGCTGATACTCTTAATCCATCGTCAGTAAGCACAGGAAGCACCCCTGGTTCCACGCTTGATCGAGCATTGACAATCTTATATAGCAATTTACTATTTCCTTACATTTTAAATGGTAGAAAGCGATGGTAATTCAATTCAAAGTTCAAAGTAATTCAAAGTTTTAATGGTCCAAAAAGCAAATTCTTTACAGTAACCACATATTAAAAATATAGGGAATGCATAAAAACAACACAACTGTTTTATCCATATGGAAAGTCAGCACGTGTATTCAGGGCAAGGTTGGATTTGGTCAACAAATACTTGTCAAGTTCAGCCTTGAACATGTTCAGGCTTGTTGCGCAAATGATATGTGGGGGCAGGGAGTTCCATATAAAACAAACTCTGACAGCAAAGAAAAATCTTAGACAATTTGATCTGCAGTGTGGAATAATTAACTTGTAGCCCTGCGATCTGCTACCACGTGCTTCTTGCCGATGAAACAGATGTTCAAGTGGGTGATCCACTGTATGCAGAATGTCGAACAGCAGGATTAAGTCACCCCTGAGACGACGATACGAAAAGTCAAAGAGGTTTAGAGTTGCAATCCGCTCCTCGTATGGCCTGTTGTAACCTTGGGGACCATGCTTGAACAGCGTACACCATTGTTGGTCTGATATAGGTCGTAATTATACGTGGCAATATCTGCTTTGAGAAACGACCAAAGATCCTTCTGAACAAAACTAAGCTTTAGCAGGACATTTGTACACAACAGAACACTGCCGTGAAGACTTCAAGTTACTGCTAATCCACACGCCCAGGTCTTTCTCTTCAGTAACCCATGAAAGTTGCTGAGATCCCAGAGAGTATGTGAATTCGAATGATTTACCGACGTTTGCCATTTTACATTTTTGGATGTTGAATAGGAGGCAGTTTCGCAAGGACCAATTATAAAGTGCTTCGAGATCTTTTTAGAGAATTTGGGAATCTTCTATGGTGCGTATGCTAGTCCAGACGTTGATGTCATCCGCAAATAAAATGATTTTGCTGTGTACGATTTCGGGTATATCGTTCGCGTACACGATGGAGAGTATTGGCCCCAAGACTGAGTCTTGAGGTACGCCACTTATAACTTCTACTGGGCTGGATAGTGCCCCATCAACTCTAACCCTTATAACTCTATCAGTCAAGTAATCCTTTATCCAGGCCAATAATCTGCCGCACAGCCCGAGCTGCTCCAATTTTTGTAGCAGTATGCTGTAGTTAACACGGTCAAACGCTTCAGACGTGTCTAACTAACATGCATGAATAGGGCATCCATCGTCCACGGCTCGAGTCCAATTATCAAGAGTTATGAAAAGATTAGTGATACAGGAGTTTCTTGTCCTGAATCCGTACTGTGCGATTAATGATGAGTTTAATGAGTTCGTCAGCTACAAATCGTTCGAGAACTTTAGAGACCACTGGCAACAACATGACTGGTCTGTAGTTAGACACATCAGATCGGTTCCCTCCTTTGTATATCGGAGTGATTAGTCCTTATTTCCAGTCATTAGCAACCGTGCTACAACTCAAGGACAGGTTGAAAAGGTCAGAGAGTGGTGAGAATAGAGCATGGGCGGATTGCTTTAGGATGAATGGTGTTATTTCATCAGCACCCGGGGATTTTTTGTATTTAACCCGCGTAGCTTTACCAGGACACTCTCGGGTTTCACAACGATTTCGTGTATTGTATTCTGCGATCTGAATGCAGGTATATCGTAAGATACGCGCTCGTTAGGATATAACACTCTAGAGTAAAATTGAGCGAGTTCGTTAGCGGCTTCGAGAGCTGTGGATGTCGTTCCAGTCGTAGTAAGTAAAGCGGAAACACCTGGCTTTACCCTGGCCTTTCTGTTCACGATCTTGAAGAGGAGCTTCGGATTTCGTTCAATTTTATATTCAGATTCGATTTGATACTTTTCTTTATCCTCCTGGACAAGTTTAGTAACTTTGTTTCTCAACAAACGGTAAGATTCCCAAGATTCAGGTGTTGAATGCAGTATGTGGCTTCTCCACGCACAGTTTCTCACCTTTATCCATTTCCGTGTTCGACTCCGGATCACGAATTTGAATCCTTTTTTCAGTTGTTTTGAAACATATTTTGAGTGGAGTTCTATTTTTCGGTTGATTTTCTGAAGTATCGATGACCAGCATTGTTGGACATCAGTGCTAATCGGTGCCCAGTCGGTGACTTCTTGAAGAGACATTGATAATGCAACCGTATCGATTTTTCTTATCAATTTCTGAGCACCACTTGCTCTTTTCGCTTCAGATATATAGTCGAAAACAATGACTACATGATCACTCTTTCAAAGAGGTGCTTCATAAGCGGATATCCTCGATGACATTTTCCTCGCTGGTCAGAACAAGATCGAGAATGGACGGTGTGTTTGTGCCTCTAAAGCGAGTGCTGCTTGAGATGTGGTTGAATAAAGGAATTTCGTTGAACATTTTGAGGATAGATGATCAAGAGAGTTCACCGGTGGAATCTCGCTTTTTAGTAAATTCGGGAGATTAAAGTCACCCATGATCAAGACGTTGTTTTGATATCTGGAAACAACCAGCTGAGTTTTCTCAATTAAACTAGCATTGTATGCTTTGTCTGCTGACGGTGGTCGGTAAATCACACCAACAACACAGTTTTCACCTGTTGCTAATTCAAGTGAACACCAAGTGTATCTTCCAGTATCAAATCATTATCCGTGATTTCTCTGAACGTGAGGTGTTGATCATAGTAAATAGCAACACCTCCTCCTCCACGATCCATTCGAGTACGATGAAAAAGAAACATGTTTGGAATGGAAATTTCCTCCTCAACTAATTGCTGATTGAACCAAGTTTCCGTTACGGCTATCAGGAGTGGTGAATATTTTTGACGAAGCTCGATTAGTTCGGGTAACTTATTTATCAAGCATTGTGCGTTGGTGTATAAACATTTGATGGTAGATCTTGATAAAAGTGTTGGATGATGAGTATTTGAGCATGTAAGTTGAGTACGTGTCAAAGATGGTGGGCCTCGTGTTAATGGGTATATTACATCACCGACTCCGATAGAGTCGGTCGACATCCGTTTTTTGGAGCAGGAGTCCCGGCATCACTGTGCTCATACCAACGGGTCCGGCAACTTCCACGATAGAGCAGGTTTTCAGGTGTTTACCGACAATTTTGATCTCTCGTGGAACTTTGTATCGATACTGTTTCCAGTTGTTAAGCACGGTGTTCACCATAGTGGTGGTCAAAAGTGTCAGTTTAAGGGGTCGTGGACCATTACCTTCGTAATTCGATGAACTCGGGATTCGGAACGTATCGATAACCGTTACATTGGGGGTTTGGATAGCATTACTAATAAATCTCCACTGTTGTAGGTCGTGGTTGGATTTACACTTTGTATCTGAACCGGTGGCATCTTCTGGGACATTTAAGAGAATAAGGTTGCGCTTGTTGCGATCGTTTGTTTCATTTTGGTTACCTTCCGGTGTCGATTTTGCCCGGTTCGACCAAAGCACATCAACAAATACACGAGATGTATTTTCCATGCCGTCTCGTAGCAAGTATGTCGACAGAAGTTCATCTTTTAAATCGTTCTCATTTTGCACTACTATATTGAGCAACCGCGGCTTATCTTGGTGTAGCGCTTTGGGAGGACGACTCAAGCGAATCAACGAACCGGGTAGATCGCTTTGAGATTCATGCGAATGCAGAGTTTCAACCATTCAGCCAAATCATTCTGGCGTCTATTCGACAATAACGTCTAAGTCGACTCTGGCACGTTGGTGCAGATAACACTAAGATAAATTCCTTTCGAGGCAACTTTCGCTAATGGGGCCTTCGATGTGAATGGTTTCGGCTTGCTGTGCTGCAACAATTCAACATTTTCCAGAGATTCGTTTCGTGGTGGTAAAGTTGAGCGTATTCGTTTTTTTCAGTTTACATGTTTTAGGCTTGATTAATGGCTCTACAGCATTCTTCACTCGTGCAAGCTCCTCTTCCATTTGCGACAGTCTACTCTCTATTGTATTAGACACTTTTCCAACAGATGAACGTATACTCTCGCGATGACCATTTATATTTGAATTTCTACAGGCATGGCAGTAATAACAGACAAACTGATAGTCATTATCGTTCACTAGCCTTACACACTCATCAGTTAAAGTCTTATCACATGACACGTGTTGGTGGAACCAGCAGAAAGCACATTTAACTGAAACAGTATCAACGCTTATCGGATTTAATGTTACTTGTCTCTCTTGACGAGAACGCTCAATTTGTTTCGAATTCTGCAAAATTGTTGTCTGGAAGCATCAGTATTTCTGTGTTGAACCCAAACAGAGTTCCTTTGCCCGATGCATTTTTTCGTGCGAGTACGATGAATAAAGCAAAGTCTTTCCGTGAGTGTGATTTTATGTGTTTTAGTGTTAAGATAATCAAGCACTCGCCAATTTGCTAACCCAAGGGCTTCACGTAATCTCGCGTAGTCTACCCTTCCGAATAGTTTTCCGGACTCACATACTCGTCTATTACTTCATACCTATTCGAAGCGTAGCACAAAGCGACCACTCCGACAGAGTGGGCAATGTAATCAACACCCTCAACTGCCGTAGTCCCGGGAGTAAGGAATAAATACCAAACGGAAGGGAAATCTGATTCTTTTCTGTGAGTAAAGTCAAACACATCGTTATGCAGTGGAATCATGTCGATCAGCTCCCGGAATTTATGATCAGGTGTGTGTAGAGGATGATGTGATCTGTTAAACGGATGATGAAGTTTGAAATCCTCCATGACCAGTAATTAGGAGCTTCGAAGCTCTCCGGCTTAGTGTAGATCCTCTAATAACCTGTCGTCTTGAGAATCCGTCGAGGCCGGAGGGCGATATATTATAGCAATGATATATTCGTCCTGTGACTCCTGTGTAAAGCTACACCACAAGGTATCTTCTGATTTGAGGTTTGGATCGTGAATTTTCATGTACTGAAGACGTTCGTGATAGTACAGAGCCATACTACAACCTTTTCGTTGACCAACGTTCTGTAATAGCTAATTTATTAAACAAACTTTGGGCATATAGAGACATTTGAGTGAACATTTTGCCTGTAAAAACGAGTTTGTATTCAGTATTCATTCGTCCGACACTGTAAAAGTCAGACCTTTGTCGTTTTTTTGAAGCAAGTTTGGGTATATAAGCTGACGACTTTGTGTCAGTCTCATCTGATTTTGCAAAGAGAAGCTGCAATTTGATCTCAGCATTGGCTTGGAGATAGCACAATCTAACGTTTCTAGGTTATCTGTTTCTGTACAGTTTTAGTTAGGATCAGATATGCTACTTCAGATATGCTACTTGAGACTTCTCCTTGGTAGTTCTGTGTGTCGACAACTACCGAATTTTGGGAACCGATTGTCTCAGCGATAAATGACCACTGTTTACGATTGTGATCTTTTCTTTCATAAACAGTTTTAGCCCCTGTATTTTCTAGAACGTCACGCAGAATAATACTCTTCGATGTTGCTTGATCCCGAAAAATAGGTGTTTGTTGTCTTTCCCACCAAGTTACGTCAGCATATAAACGGTGTTGTGAGTCACTCTCTTCTCGGAGCAAATACGAATTCAGTAGAGAATTTTTCATGTCCTTTCTTTGGTGTTCCTTCATCCGTGGACATCGATGACGAGCGAGCTGAGTTGCCGACCCGGGTGTACAACATCTAAGCCTATTCGTTTGCAAATACCGAACCATTTTTCAACGTCATGTTTTTCCTTACTTAAAATAGCGTGATTTCTTACTCAGGCATATTTGTGCAGCTTACGCTTAAAGTTTTTTCCGTATTTTATAAACGATTTTGCATTGAACTTTCTGCTTTGCGTGAAGTTCAGGCGTCTGTGCTCCCGTCGAACACTTTCCTGATTTAGTCACTATCTGGGAAAATGTTGGATTGTTAAAGTGGGACGCATGAACTGCGGTTTCTTTGGTATTAACTTTTGAGTCTGGAATCGAAAAATACATTAATGACGTTTACCAGTTCAGACAATCGATGAATTCCTGATTCCAGTCCATTTAAACGCGTTTCAAATTCATTGTCAACCGTGTTTGCCTTAGAGAATGTCAGGCGTTGCATGCCTGGCCGATGTAAAAAACTGGGACAAATATCTCGAATTATAATCTATACCCTCAATGACAAATTCATTGTCTGTTAAAGTAGGCTGAAACCATGTTTCAGTTATGGCAATCAAGTCTGGTGAGTGTGTGGTAGATAGTTCAGTCAATTCGTGTCGTTTGTTTGTTCAGTTTAGTTCAGTTCAGTTGCACAGGACAGTAAGTGGCTAACGAGCAAATCGAGCGTTCAGAATGTCTTTCAGTGGAAAGCTGCAGAGAAGTAACCACCACTGCCAAAACGTTTTTTCATATTGTGCTTCGGATATCCTCGAAGATCGCGAAGCCAATAGGATGTATTTAAGAAGCACCACGTTGTGAATGATGCTGGAAAAATAAAAACAAATTTCCCTCTACCAGTACAGTGAGAGGTTAGCTAAAGAAAAATTGTGTATAAAAGAGATCTCTAGCATTTACTTTATTTAACAGACAACGCTGAAAATAGTGAACTACCAAATGTTGCATTGCAATTAAGGGGAGTATTCGGGAAAAAGATGACCCCACATCCGATCCAAACCATTCTTAAAACGTGCCAGGTTATGTTATGCTGAAAGCCGGTTCCAGAAACTTACCACTGTGAGGCTTCAGACGTTTTCAGGGAATTTGGTCTACATCGCTCCTTAGCAAGTTTGAGTGAATGCCCGCAGGTGCTTAGCTCGTGACTTAAGGCAAAGAAGTCGTTCATGATAACGCCGATTAACGCCTTCAAGATCTTAAAGTTGTCAAATAAGTCGTCTCTCAAACGAATGTGCCGAAGTGAGAAAAGACCTAGGGACTACAGGTGGGTAGCGTAAGGTTTCCCTTGCTGGCCCTCAATCATGCGAGTTGCGAGACGCTGTACGCTTCCGAGTCGAACGATGTCCTTCTTGTATTAAAGACACAACGCCCGGACAATATATAGTGAGCGCGGTCGAACTAATTCCCTGTAAAGTGGCAGGAATACAACGGGTCTTCTGCTGGATAGCACGGATCTCAGCCGAAAAAGAACTTTGCGAGCACGTTGAGCTACAGCGGCACATTTGTCCTCTTATTTGAAGTCAGTATAACTAGTAATCCTAAATCCTTACCAAGCTGTGTGACATTAATACTGAGATAATTATCCGATACCTGGACTGAAATCTTATCAACCAGTGTTGACAAGAGTTGGTTATTATTGAGGTTCCGTGGGAAGTCCCACTGTTATGACCAGTTTATGACACGCTCAAGGTCGTGCATCAAGGTATATTTACCCGTTTATCCGATGAACTTCACATCATCTGCGAAAATAAAGAAAGGGCACTTCAACGCAAACAAATATTCATCAATAAAAATCAGGAATAAAAGAGGACTGAGTACCGACCCTTGGGGAACCTCACTGATCACGTCGGTTTGGTTCGACAGCGTAGGTCCTACCTGTGAGAAAGGCCTTTATCCAAGCAAGTAAATTACCCTGTATGCCTTTTCCTACTAGCCTAATCTCTAGAGGGCGGTGATTTACGAAATCGAAAGCCTTGCTGAAGTCTAGGTAGAGGGTTTCAATAGGCTTTCCTGCATTCATCCTTTTAGTGGCAGTATTGAGAAAACTAAAAAGGTTCAGCAATAGAGGAGAATATACGTAGCTCAGGATGAGAATGTTGTTCAAATGGTGTTCGCCGAGCTTGTGTAGTTGTTGTAGGACGTTTCGTCATCAGGCTAGATGACATCATCAGCAGAACTTCTTTCGAAGTGAGTTGAAATTGGTATTCATTGATTTTTATAAAGTGTGATGGTACACAGACAGACGGACCTTAGAAAAATCAATAAATACCAATTTCAAGTCACTTCGAAAGAAGTTCTGTTGAAGATGTGATCTGTCCTGATGACGAAACGTCCTACAACAACTACACAAGCTCGGCGAACACTAAGAAGGTTATTTAGGCAGGATCAACCCCTAAGAAATTCATGTTTATTTAAATTCAGTAAAGAAGGCCGACAAAGATGCTGACAGATTTTGTCACGCAGCAGTTTCTCCAACACTTTCAAGGCGATGCTAGTCAGGCTGACAGGTCTATTGTTACCAAGAGTTGATCTGCAACCACCCTTGTGTATTAGTACGATTATGGCTTATTTACACTCACTGGGAACAACTCAGAGGTTCAAGCATGAATTAAAGAGCTTGCATAGAGGTCTGTAAGCACTAAGACGAGATTCTTTAACATAAGTGAGTGGATACCATCTGGTTCCTCAGCTTTGTTGGCGCGAACATAGATAAGTGTTTCATACAACTCGGATTCATTGAAGGACAACTCATCTAGTAGCACAAAGTAGTAGATTAAACGACCAAGACGGAGCATTTTAATAATTATCACGTCTCTAAACGCTACTGAAGAACCTGGAGAAGGCAGTCGCCTTAGACAGGTCGGTATCGGCTACTTTTCCGTCCTCCAGATTCAAATCTCCAATGCTTTTTGATTGAGCTTTTTCACGACTTGCAGCGGAGCTTGCTTGCTTTTAGAAACTAACAAATTGTATCCCAGTTTTCACTTACATTGAAATTGTTAAAGAAATGAAAGGAAGTTTTTCAAGTCTGTAGTAATAAACCTCAATCAACTAACCTAAAATTGCGTCTAGGCTGAGCACTACAGCTTCGAGGCTGGTTATTACATCATCGCTTTGGCAGAGAGGTTTTAAGTATACTTAATGCCTAACAGCTTCGAGCTGGGCCGACAATACCAGGTAAAAAGTGGATGGAATGCATCCATTACTAAACCTCGTATGATTACTCACATGCTGATGCAGCGCATGATTATGGAGCCATCCGAAAAACGTTTCGGATTGCATGGTGACTACGCTTACAGGGACGGCCCAATCAATGTTTGGAAAGTTGAAATCGCCTAAGATGAGTACGCTGGGAGCTAATTATTACAAACCGTCGAGCGTCTCAATCATCTGTGTAATCTCCGGCTATGTTACACTGGGTGTGACATAGGCACAAGCAATTGCGATGGCTGACTTGTAGCAAGTCAGGATACTGGTAACGTATTGGACGTATTCACGAGCTATGAATATACCCGTGCCTGTATTGTTCAAACCATACTCTATGAGGAGTGCAACGCCACTGCCTCTCCTATCGCCAGGTCTATGGCATCTAATGACGAGATACTGTTCGCTGATGTTTATTGGCACATCAGTAACAACAACAGCCAGGTCTCAGAAAGCGCTATAACCCTCCGGTGTGCGCTAAGCCAGGCAACGTCGTCTAACCCAAACAGCAATACTCGTGGTGATGTGCTGTTCGGTATGATCGTTACTGATTCACTAGCGCTCGAATTCTGTCTGGCTTACGGATAGCAGATGACCTTACAGCTAGGTTTCTCCTATTTAAATCCGAGAGGGAGGGTCGTGCGCCTTAAACTAAAGTTTGTCTAGTGTTGTTTTTGCAATGTGATCAGCCCTATACAGTAACACATTGGGCATTCGTATACCAAAATTTGACAGTCGATGTTGACAGCAAAGACAGTTCATGAGATAAAATTATTGGTACGGATCGGCATGAGACGTTATGTAGGTACTTTTCTTTGCTGACTCCGATAGAGTCAAGAAAGCACTTTGGGAGCACCAGTCAAGCGAGTCAGTGCATCATAGTGTACAGTTCCAAACATTTGGTTAAACCATGCTGCTGTCTAGTCGAGAATATTGTCACAGTTGCCTCTGGCACACTGGTACAGATCATGCTGAGCATTACTCTTTTTGAAGCTGGTTTCTCAATCATGACACTTGAGGAGGACGGCTTTAGTTTTGAGTAAGTCGTATCTATCTCTTTGGTGTCTTGTAGCAATATTTTGGAATCTTTTGGAGCACTGGTTGTGTCTGAAGATGAAGTTGAATGTTTTTTATCCTTTGTTGTTGGTTTGATAAACAGTTTATTCAATTTCTCATTTGTGCAAACTGGTTTGCCCGGTGTGACAGTCTACTCTCCATTTCATTATGCTCTTTGGCTACACTAAAGTTTTTACTGTTGTGGCGGACGTCTTAATTGGAATGTCTACAGAGAGAACAAACATAATAAACGGATGGGTGTTTCTCATCGTTCTGAAGCCTCACACAATCATCAGTTAAATTCTGATCACATGACGCGTGTTGGTGGAACCCGCAAAAAGTACATTTAAATAAATAAATTTTAAATAAATTTTATTCTTGGAAATCCGAGGCATTTAACTGAAACAGTCTTAGAGCTTACCGGATATAAACATATGATGCAGAGGTCACACTTATTCCGTGTCGCCGTCGCATGAATACTTTTCACGATCACAGCTGGATCGATTTTTAATATGTCAGAGGCAGTGGCTCTCATGACAAGTATGCACATATTTGTGGGTTGCAAAGGGCTTGCCGGCTGACCGATAATAGGTGTTTTGCCGATTGAATGATTTGACTGTGTTTGGTGGCGAGATTTCTGGTTTTAACAATTAATCTGCGATAATTCGTGAGTCAAATAAAATACACCATGAGATAAGTTATCAAAACCTGTAGCGGAACATGATCTTTGAATTGTTATTAAAATCCGTAGGATAGTTTATGCTAAGCAAAATTTGTGCGCGTGAACAGATTGGTCTATTTCCGTCAAACTGGTAACTTTGCTGTAATTCGACTTGCACGGTCGAAAAGTATGAAATCCCATAGATATCTTCGATAATTCTTTGAATGGTACGAATCCGAGCAGATTCAACGAAATTATGATCAAAATTATACCAGCAACAAAAATACGTCCGCACAGTAGCGAAGTTTACTTCTCGTGGTGAGTGGAATTCCAATATCCCATTGAAAGCGAAAGACAACTGTTGTTTATAAGCAGTCGCGACACTAAAATGACGGCCTTCAAAAATGTGGCTGAATTGTTTGATAGACAAGTAAATTGCCAATAACTACCGGGGAAGTGTGCTGTATTTCATTTGCGTGTCTTGTAAACGCTTCGATAAGAAACACGTAGCTGCAACTGATAATGATGAACCTTCTGAAAAACGCCGCTAACTGCAGTTTGAGAGGCGGCAGCATTGATATTTAATGGACTTTCTGCTTTGGAGTTCATGTGCGAGAGTTGCACTGCCCTTGCCAATACGATTTTATTACTCTCAATGGCAGATAACGCTGTATGAGTAACCCTGAATTTCGGTTTTCAACCACGTAGCATATAAGTAAAAGGCTGAAATATTTGAGCACAATTAGGTTTAAAACAGCGGAAATAATTTATCAAACCGGAAAATTGACGACATTTTAAAATCTAATCTAGCATCGGGTATTTTTGAATAGTGGTGACGTTCTTGGACACAGTGGGTATACCTTGGTAATCGAGCACAGGACACAATACTTTCACAGTTAAGGCGCCAAATTAGCATTTGCTAGTGCTTATTACGATAACGTACTGCTGGAACTGAGGAAAAACTTGATGCGGGTGTTCAATGTTCTCATTCTATGAGCCATAGGCAATGTGACCTCATCGATATAGGCGTAGACGAATGGTAGTTCACGTAAGACTTCGTTCATAAAAAGCTGGAACTTTTGTGCGGCATTCTCTAAGCTAAATTGCATCCAGACAAATTTAAAGAGTCCAAACGTAGTTCTGATGGCTGTTTAGGGAATTTCATCATCGACAACTGGATTTTGATGATAGGCTCTGACAAGATCAAGTTTCGTAAAAACTAATTTGCCGTGTAAATTCAGAAGGAAAGCATGGAGATTTGGTAAATGGTACTTGTCCGGAGCAGTTATGTGGTTTAGTGTATGATATTCACCGCACGGGACCTAGTATTCGGGTGTCGTTTTTGCTACCATGTGAAGAGTAGAAGACCAGGAGCTATTAAATAGGTGAATGATGCAAATTTTCAGTAAGGGTTCAAACTTGGTTGTGGCGATTTTTATTTTATCCGGCAAAAGACACTGTGGTGGACAACGCTATGTTTGACAGTCGCCGAAATTTTGCCAGGCTATGCCATGTCATAGGCAAAGTGGTTTTTGGGAATATCAGGTCGAATAAAACTTTAATTGATAGACGTTGCTTTACCTGTAGTAAATAGAGTGGTTTTTTAATATAATAAGCATCGTCCGCGAGGTTTGGCGACGATTCTGAATTTTGTAAGAAAGTCTATTCCTAATATGGCATACTACACATCCGCGACTATGAAGATCTATGGGAATTCGCGGCGTGAACCTAAGTCAATGGAAAAGAAATTCTCACCAAAAGTTATTATTGGGTTTCCGTAAGCGGCCTGTAAGTTATAATCAGAAGGTCATGTTGAAAATTGGAAGAGTGGTTCACATTAACATCTGTGTTTGTGTCCATAAGGAAATTAAATCCTGTCGAACTGTGGAACATGTAAAAAATGGAAGTTGCTGGGTACGTTAAAAAACTTGATCGGCTACGCCAGCCATTGTGCAACTTTCTCCAATTTGGCCAATCTACGAATTATTTCACGTTCCAGTGTATCGGATGGAGAGTGAGGAGGCTTTTCAAGTATGAGATCCGCGATCCCTTTCAGAAAACGTGTTGGAAGGTGGCAAACAATATCATAATTTCGGGAATCATCGCCAAGTACTTTATGCTAGAAGAACACATCCTCGGCCTGAACAAACCACAAACGAAGATCAGATTCACTTAATTCAGACAATCTTATCTTAGAATATTCCATGGTGAACAGATTCATTAAAATGTAGAAAAATATATTCAAGAATAAGGGCTCACCAGTTGTAATGGTAAACTACACAGTAACAAAAGGATGTTAATAGATGCAGCTCACCACGCAAACGAATATATTCCTCGTATTCCTCGTACTGAAAAGGCGATTGACGTCCGCTCGGGTGAAGAAAATGGAGCAAATGAAATATGGATTGCTTTTGGTATTATCCGCACAGATGAATAATCACACAAACAAAGCCACACCACGCATAGAGAAGACGAAGCACGGTAAATTCAAAAAAATATTATATAACCTTAGTACAGTAGTCAAACAAATACATAGGTATTGTACATGGATGAGATTAAAAAAAGTCAAAATCAGGTAAATTAATTACGCTACACATAAATTCTTAATTTAAAAATTCTCGAATGCATCATTTTTAGAATAAAGTATGGATTACCCGAAACAATTAATATCTTCTTCACACAACAGAAATGCGTGCTTCACTATTCAATTTCAATGTCAGCCGACTAAACATTCATCTGACTCTGACTGTGCAATACTTTGCTTGATTCAGGCTTGTGCATTCATACATACACACAAACTTTTATCGCATCACTATATTCAAATTGTAATCTGTCCGCTTTATTTCAAGGTTAAAAATTTTATTTATCGAGTTTTTGTTGTCTTTGTAGATTTTCGTCTCTAAAATAATACTTTTTCTGTATATTCATTTTATGTAAGCTTAATTATTGCACAATTAAAAGGACAATCTGTATATTCAAGCCTACTTTGGAACTGTGAGTGCTAACCGGGGAAATAAACGTACTGATCAAACAGAACTGCCTTTTATCATTTTCGATTCAGTTCAGTTTTCACAGGACAGTAAGTGGCTAACGAGCCAATCGAGCGTTCAGATTTTTTCCGGTCGTATGCCACAGAAGAGCGTCCACCTCTTCAAACAATATCACAAATATTTTCTTGCATAAGAGTTGTAGTGGACTGACCACTACAGAGTAATCTGGAATGCAACAGAAATACTCCCCTCACCAATCGGTGAGGAGAGACATTAGTGCGTTCCAAAAGCAACATGTGGATCATACCAACAATTTAATTACGGATATAAATCAGGAACTAAAGAAGGCCACACAGTCGAGTCCCTCTTTGAAACCCCCTACAGAAGTAGAACAAACAAATTCTTAAGGAAGACGATTCCAGTCATTTACTACCCTTTCACTAACGAAGTACTTACGAACATTTGACCTGACATGTCGCTTGGCCAGTTTTAACGGTTGGCCTCGAGTACCCACACCTGGTGCCAGAGCATACATTACACTTGGATGAATAGTACTGAAACCTGCCATCTTCTTCTTCTTCTGAATCGAAAGCAGGGGGGATAAAATCCCGTTTGAGCTTCATCACAATAATAGATATGCTTGACTTCTGCTGACAAGGCAAACCCTGAGAGTATAGGAGCACCACTATATCACTCCGGGGATCAAGTCCATCCGTCTCAACAAATGCTGATCCAACGCGCTTTTGAATAGCTGTTCAGATGGTAGAGACAGGAGCTCTTTCGGTAGAGCGTTCCAAGTGTTCACCACCCGCGTGGATAGCGTGCTCGCATTACTCAGCTTCAGCCTTCTAGGCTTCTGCAACTTAAAGTCATGTCCACGAGTCCTCGACTCACCTACTAATCGGAAGTACTGGAGAAACTCGTCTCCATATTGACCGAGAAGAATACGGCGTGTCAGGAGCAGGTCATATCTTTCCCTTCGAAGTTCGAGGGGGTATAGTTTCAGCAAGCTCCTCCTATCCTCGTACGCGAGTTGGCGCATTCCACAAACAATCTTAGTGCCCCTTCTTTGTACCCTCTCCAAGGAGTCGCATTCGCCTTTGGACTGAGGAAATGCAACAGGTAGCCCATATTCCAGCAGAGGACGAATGTACACAGAGAAAAGTGTCTGGAACATTTGCGGGGTAATGAACGCCGAATCGCCCAGAGCATCCTCATGATTTTAAAGGTTTCGATCAGGTCCCCACCTAGCCGCATTCTTTTCAGTGAGAAGAGATCTAGGTTCAGCAATCGCTCCTCATACGACCTACCTGATTGCCATACAGTCATACGAGTAGCTAGGCGTTGAACACCTTCAAGCTTGGCAATATCTTTTTCCAAATAAGGTGACCATACTTGAACGCAATACTCAAGATGTATATAATGGTATAAAAACCTGCAGGGGACCTGATCGAAGGCGAAAAATCTCGCTCTTAGCGAGTTGTGCAGCAGCTGCACATTAATAAGCCCATTTAAAGTCAGCCGAAACCTTTATACCCAAGTCACGAACTTTCGGCACCCCATTTATCTCAAGTATACCATCTGGTCAAGCAACCTCTAGCTTCTTCACGACTTTAGACAAGAGATAGCTTTTAGTGAAGTTAACTGGTAGATCCCATGTAGCAGACCACTTGATGACCTTTTCGATATCCTCAAGAAGATCCAGTTGACTCAGTGATCTGATAAACTTGACATCATCCGCAAAAATATAGCAGGGACACTTAAGCGAGGCTGCCAAATCATCGATGAAAATAAGGAAAAGTAGCGGTCCGAGTACGGAACCCTGTGGGACTCCACTAACAGCTTTTACTTTCGAGGAATACATACTGCCTATCCTGACGCGAAAGAATCTATTGCTTAAGAATCCTATTATCGATTGCTTCAGAAGACCACCGATACCCATATAACCAAGTTTGGTTGCAAGCAGTCTGTGGTTTGCCGAATCAAAGGCCTTGCAAAAGTCCAAGTAAAAAACTTCAACGACAGATCCTATCCCTAATAAGTTTTCTAGGATTTTACAAAGGATGCTAGTAAGACTTACAGTCTGTAATTACAAACTGAGGATCGACTGCCACCTTTATGTATTATGTACATGGATGTGCAATCGTGCAGCATTTCTGTGCTGTGCGGCTAACATCGTGCTAAAGGATTGGCCAACGGTAGTGAGCTGCATGCTGTAACACGCTGGAGTCTCACTACCATTTCTATTCCCCAGCCTGTCTCTGTCTCAGCCTGGGCAACCTGACGGTATCTTAACCCACGTGCAGTCTCTGACTGTGCGGCACTTTGTCTGGACTAGGCTTGTGCTTTCATACATTATGTATTAGAATCACATCAGCCAGCTTCCAAATACTAGGAATATATCCATGTCGCAAAAACGCGTTAAAAATACGACCCACCGGTTCTGCTAGTATTGGCGCCATGTTCTTTATAATTTGAGGGTGAATGTCGTCTTGGCCAGCAGATTTATGGGGGTTAGTTGCTGCAAGAGCAAGTTTAACCTCATCATCAGTGAAGGATGACTCCTCGAGTGGAGTAACGATATCTGGCCTTTTGACGAATTGCATGTTAAGCGGATCTAATTGGCGATTAAGAATCTGAACAGACTGAAAATTTTTGAGAAAGGTCGAAGTCTTTTCTAAATCTGAGACAAGATGGGGTTTGTTTTCCTGCTAAAGGTTGTCAATCCAATCGCGCGTTATGCCTTTGGATTAGACATAACTACAGTAACGCTTCGGGCACTGCTTTATATTGCGTGCCAACCGTGATTCAAAGTCAGTTTTTGCCTTGCGTTGGATTCCAACAGCATTATCCCTGACCATTTTATACCTTGTCCAGGACCGTTGTGTCTGAGAAGCTTTGAAAGTTTTCCAGGCACGTTCCCGTATTCTAATCACCCGTCGCATCGCAGGTGTCCAGCATTGTTGCTTGTTCCATTGCTTGACGTGCAACAACGGAGCAAACCTATCTTGCAAGGTAGACAGACAGCTTCCAGTTTGTTGCTATATCATCACCTGCAGATTGAGACAAGATATTTTTAGCTTCCTCTGAGACAACTTTTCAGTCTACACGATTGAAATTGCGCCTCTGTTTCGGAGGCGGTTTGTTATGCCTGAGTACTAGTTGGAAGCTGATCACAACGTGGTCACATTTTCCTAGTGGAGTGAGATAATCTACCTGGCGAACCATTTCTTCGCTTGAAGAGATAACGAGATCCAGGATAGAAGGTAAGCATCCCTGACGGAACCTTGTGGGCTCATTTACAGGTTGACTCATTGTATGCATGTGAGTCCATGTGATGAATTCATCATCGTGACTGTTTAATTGTTCAGTCGAATCAATAGTTTACTGTATTATTACTGTGTAAGTATTAAAGATTCTGAAAACTGTAGGGTTACATTTACAGAGGATTTAAAATGTAAGGTTTGAGGTTCCAATGCTGTATGGAGTTGCGAACGCCTCGTCACATACCCTGCTTTATTCGCAGAGGCTGGTATAAACAACCAAGTGGCTATTTTATAACGTGCTGCGGTGGTCCTAAAAAATTGGCTCAGTGGGATCTTCGGTTGCCTGGAAATTTTTTGATATGGCTCCGCGTCTGTGCTTGATAGTGAAGATGGTAGCGGGCAATATTGACGTTTATATTGCATCATCATTGTTTAGTACTTGTGACATTTATACAGGTAAGTCTGTAACACAGCTACCAAATAAACATTGGTAACATTAAATGAAGGAACATGCAAAATTGCTGGACGAAATGTTTTGCACAAGTCACAAATTATACCCACGAGATGCCAAAAATGTTATGCGTTGATGAACTTCAGGCCGGAATACAGGTTAAGTGCCGCCTAGGCATGGATTGGGAGCGAGCTGAGTTTGTCTTGCCTAGGCTTAGACAAACATGATAAGCTTAGTCGCAGCGATACTGCATCGTGGCAGTCAATGATACACGTAATTAGTTTTGGCAACGATGAAATCTTGCGGCTATCCGAGTAAATATTTTGTATTAATTAACGTTTTAGTCCCGCCCAGTGTCAAACAAATACGGAGAGAAATCCAATATCTGAAGCGATATAAATCGCCGGGCCCAGACGAGCTCCACTCGGTATATTTTAAAGGCGGGGATGAGACAGTCATAACAGAATTGCACGAGCTGTTCTCACTGGTTTGGATGGATAAGAGGGTACCTGCCTCCTGAGGTGAATTTCTGGTAATACCAGTCCATAAAACAGGATTGCGGAACGAATGTTGCAACTATCGCGGAATTTCGTTTATCCCAGTGGCAGCTAAAACACTGGTCACCATCCTCCTTCGCAGACTTACACCGTTTCGGGAAGTCACTTCTCGCGAAGAGCAAGCTGACTTTCGGCCATGGTGCGAATGTGTAGACCAGATCTTCGTTCTGCCTCAGTTGCTAGAAATGCGACCAACCATAGTGGTGTTTCTGGATATTAGAGCCGCCTTTGACTCGGTTGACAGATCTGCCCTATGGAACTGTTTACTTCGCAATGGAATCCCATCGAATTACGTCGCTGTCCTAAGGGACTTAAACGCTCAATCGATAGAGAGGGCAAGGGCTTACGATAGCCTTTTAGTGCCATTAGTTACTATGGGTGTAAATCAATGCTGTCTAATCTCCCCTTTCTTGTCCAAATTTGCCATCGAGGACGTCCTCCGGTGTGCTCTTATTAGTTTCTCCACGGGTGGCATTGAGCTCCTTCCAGGTGGGCGTGTTATGGACCTGGATTATGCTGATGATATCGCCTTACTGGGCGATATATATATATAGTGCACAATCTGATAAGGATATGGTGTAGTTCAACAAAAACAATGAAATGGACAATAAACGTGAGGGGAACCGCGAAAAAAGAAAAGTGAATTTTTGTCCATTTATACAAGTCGTTTTTTATTATAATTCATGGTCGAACACAGAAATTGTGTCAGGGGGGAATAGAGATGATGCAATCTTTCAATTGATATAGGTTCGTTGCCAATGTGTCGAGCCAAACACTGTCTCCTTCTTTTACACCCCATCCAGACAAGCGCGTTCGTCCAACCTCGGCTAAACCAGAAGTAAGTTTTTTCAAGCCACTCTTCCACTGTAGAGGCTGACAACCAGCCACATTTTTCTGGTCTGTACCAGTTGACGCATAGGTCGCTCGATGTGGTAATCGTTCAGGTTTCATACGCAGGACGTAGCCCAGCCAGCATAGACGACTTCGGTTAATGGCTATCCGAAGGCTAGTGTCGTTGCTTTCTAAGACAGAGTTGCAAACGTGGTGTTGCCACCGTACGTGAGCAATCCTTCGCAGACAACGTTGGTCGAAGACCTCAAGCCTCCTAACGTCTTCTGCGCGAACAACATTCATTCCCGTAAAGCAATACTGTCCGATATCGAAAAACTAGTTACATACATAAACTTCGCTGGTTAGGCTACGTATTGCGATTGGGCAATCATCGTTTTCCTAACGTGGTCTTGTTTGCCATTTCTAACTCGAACTGGCGTTCTTATATGTTTGGCCAGATTTCAGTGGTCTCACACAGATAAGGAACTTGACCGCTAAACGAGCTGCGTTTGAAGCGACCCGTCTCCTAAGTTGGGGTCCAAATGATCAGAATTGGTAGTGGCTTGTTACCCTTTGTGATGTGTTGGTGTTCAGTGATGATCTTGTTGTAGACAATTTATTGGATTGTTTGATTAATCTTGGATGAGTTCACGGTAAGTAGCGAGGAAACCTTGTAATAATGCGTGACAGTGAATGGTGTAAGGAAGCTGTCATTGCAATATCCATCATGTTCACGGATGTGCAATCGTGCAGTATTTGTGTGCTGTGCGGCTAACGTCGTGCTAAATTGATTGGCCAGAGGTAGTGAGCTGCATGCTGAAATACGCTGTAGTCTCACTACCATTTCTATTTCTTTTGTCATATCTGTCTAGGCATGGGCAACCTGACAGTATCTCAGCCCACGTGCAGTCTCTGACTGTGCGGCACTGCCTGGATCAGGCTTGTGCTTTCATACCATACCCCCAATCCTCTCCGTATTACGTATTTCCATTCTTTTTCACTTAGCCGATTTTCCGCTCTAATCTGTTGCTTCATAAATGCCTGATGAAAAAGAAGAAACTGGTGATCATTTAGCAAGCTGCTCCGTGTCAATCTTGCCAGCCCAAGAACCAGCCGCCCGAATAATCGGGTACGCTCCCCTTCAATTAGCCGACGACAGTAAGTCGATTTTCCGTGACATACCCTATCTACGCTTCCAGTTTATAACGTGGTCAATGACAACTTGGGAGCATTGATTGACGCTTTTGGTCAAAAGCTCTTGGAACGAGTATGTCTTGTACTGATTCGGATTGAATTTTGTCTTCAGCACAAATTGAAATTAGATCCAGTGCGTGTTGATAAGTTGTTGAACATGTTTCGGCGTAAAATGCAAACGCAACAAGATCACTTGTTCGACGAGTTTGAGGTGAGTCATCAATCTCAGGCTTTCTCATCTGTCGTGTCTATAGAAATACTTGGTTGGTGATGTATTGTATGTATCACCCAGTGTTGTTCTGGAAGAAGATAGATGCCAGTTGTCATATAGTGAAGGTCAAGCCAGCAGAGTGCGTGACCGTTTGGACATCTATTCCAAGCGGATGGCAGCGGTGAGTTTTATTAACTCTTGTGTAACTGATTTTGGCGAAATATGCTTAATCGTGAAAGAATTCCTCTTTAAAATAGGAGAAAGTTGTTGAAATCAATAAATTTTGCGCCCAACCTTACAGACTGGGTATTGTGCTCAATTTTATGTGCAGTGTTTCGGTACATGCTAAGGGGTGTAATACTATTTGATGTGATATGAAGTTGCTAGAATACTCAGCCAACCAATAACCAATCGGATCTTATCAATCATATCATTGAGTTCACGCACCTGCCATCCAGTACACTTGGGTTTTCGATTCCGTATATATCGCAAAACTTCCTTTTTATCGGCAGAAATGTACTGTTCAGAAATGTATATAAATTATTTACGTAAACAGAAACTCATTGTTCTGCTTGAGCTAGCCCCCGTTGTGTTCTGAGCACTATTAGACAACCAAATGTATTATTGCCAGAAACACATGAATATTCGCAAGGGATTAGCTGCAGGCCGTTTTCAGACTCATCATCAGGGCAATAGTACACCGGTATCAAATGCCAAACAAACATGACGCAATAAAATCCTAAAAGTTGTATGCATGTTATATGTATGAAACCACATGCCTGATTCAGGCAAAGTGCCGCACAGTCGAGGACTGCACGTGGGCTAAGATACTGTCGGGTTGCCCGGGCCTAGACAGATATGAGAATGAAAATAGCAATGGCAGCGAGACTCCAGCGTGTATTCGCGTGCAGCTCACTATTGGTGGCAGAGCACAGAAATGCTGTACGATTGCACATCCCAAAAGATGGGACATGGTTGAACTTTAAAAGCTATGGAAGCTAAAGAAGAGCATCAAAAACAAACTGGGATGAGGTGCTCACGTTATAACTGGAACATGCATTCAATAAAGTTTGGGTGGATGAGTAGAGCCACATCCGCTTTCAGTGTCATGCACCATAGTGATCTTTCTTCGTTTTTACTTGACAATATACATGGCTAATCAACCACTGAACACGGTTTTAAGACATCCGCGATCGTAACTGGCTACCTCAATATCGGAAGACGGGCTGCACCGATATTCGTGAGGTTACTAGTAAGGTTCTTTAGCTAGCTATACCATGTGACGGTTTGGCCAACAAAAAGTAACGAAACCGGATACATCTATCCGTCTAAGCGGATTTCGGTAAGTAAGCGAGTCATCTGATAACTAATGCATCGTATAACCAGTTAAATACTTGGTTACTGACCATGTATCCATTATCTAATCTAACCAATTTGAATTTGCGGGATGCTTTCGGTGAAAAAATAGTCCTATGTTTCAGGCGTACTTATACTCTGGTCGCTGATTTCTGCTTAAGATTATTGTTAACACGATGTCTCGAGAGATGCCTGTGTGCCTTTTTGTCACGCGGTCGGCTTCTTTGTTCACCGTTCGTGAAACATACTATTTATTGTGTAGATCATATCCACTCTATTCCCAGCATTTGACTCGATTGACTGAGTAAATCTCGTTTGAATGCTATGCTACCTTTTCGCTATCGGATTTTATATCTCCACTCAGCTGAACGCGTGTAAATCCATCCTTGAGAAGGAATTGAAAGAAGTCAATTGTTTGTTGGCCGCATCGGCCTCGTTCAAAGAGCAACTGACCGAGTCGCTCGGTGAATTGTTGGATGTAAAATCTGGTGAGTTGGTTGCCATGACCCGTGTGCATTTTTTAAAAATCTGATTCAGCCCGATCACAAACCTCGAGCACAGCCATAGGACTGAGTCGCTCTCAGATGTAAAATAAAGAAAAATAGTAGTAAAACTCCAGTGCGTGTAACCAACCACTTTTTACCCTCATATATTTTGCATCTATTCCCGCCCAGTGTAAATCACAATCGGACATTATCTTTCTTGTTTCATTCCATCGCGCTGAGACTGGACCTCAACGTGGTGCGATGGTTTGTATACCTCTATGACCCATTGAGCTGTGCTGGGTGGTGCTCTCCGAACACCTTCAGAGTCACTCATACC